>PVIR01009599.1:7338-30945 GCA_004026965.1 Petromus typicus | reverse complement strand
ATCGCATCTTTTCTCTGGTATGAGAAAGTGTTCATTTTTAAAAATTATTGAACTCAAAAATCTGTTTGGAATAATGTGATATAATAAATGAAGTTGTGAAAGCAGTTGAACAGTTTATGGATCATTAATAATTTATCCAGTGATACTTAGATAATTAGCAATTGAATTGCACCCAGAGTGGATTCTCCATTTGGATAAAAATTACCACATAGGTTTAACTAATCCAAATTGTCATCTTTCTTTCCCTCTTTTTTCATTAATTAGCTGAATATTATTCATTCTGAGTAAAATAATAGGAGACTGTGATTCCCATTTGATAATACACATATAATGAAAATAAAATAAAGTGATATGGTACAGTATTTTTGATTACTAAACTTATAAGTAATAATTTGAGTAAAATGTATATGACATAGTACGTAATATAAAATTAAAAACATTTTGGAATCATTAAATAAATTCTAGATATATAGTGAAATATGTGAACATTAAGCAGATATTTGATTACTAGTGATTATAAATAATGTGTAATAAAAGCTTAATAGTATCCAAATTTTAAAAATATGCATGTATTGTATATACATCATTAGTAGCATTCAGTGTACATTCACTAAATATTTAACTATTAAAATGATAAGTTTTTGTAAATTCTTGTCAGAATGTATTTAAGAATAATATTTTTGTCTTAGTTGAAACATTTAATTAGATATTTTATCTATTTTAATTCATAGAACAAAATAAGTATTAAATTACCTCAAGTGTTCTTGGGTAAATTAATTTATTATGAGTCTTATATTGCAAAGAGAAAATAAAATGATACAAAGATGTGCTTAATAATTAAGCATATTATTGGAAATATTTGTTTTTTAATCTTTAAATGATTTTAAATATATATAAATATATATTTAAATGCAATTTCTGGTATTTTACACTAAAACCTTTTGTTGGTGGTGTTTTAAACAGAAATTCAACTCTGAATTTCAAAAATCCAGCCATAAAGCTTCTAAATCATGATGAAGAAATTCATCCACTTTCTGTGAGCTTCATCAAAGGCCGTGTCATCGTTGGCTCTAGCCTTGGAGTTAGTGAGGAGCTCACTTTTCATCTGAGTTTTCAGTCATCTAAGCCAGTATCATCTATCACCAATCTTCGTTTCTACGATGAGTGTGGGCACTGGTAAGATATTTAAATGTAGATTCTTTCATACTTGAAAGTGAAGGATGATAAGTTTATATTTAATAAAATTACTTTGGATGTGCAGTACTGCTTAAGTTCTAGATACCAATTGCTCCCATAAAGAGCAGTATATAGTTCCAGACTGGTATTTAGAACTAGGATGCTTAGCATCAAATTCTGGGTTTGTTAACTTTACTGTGAGCCTCTCCATTTTCTTATCTATGCAATGACCTGATGATATGTGCAAGATTATTACAAGCAGTGAAATAGTATGAGGGGTGCAGACTGAAGCAGCCTCCTGGTTTGATAGTATTTTTGTTGTTTTGATTTACTGGATTCTGATAAGGCCTGGTGAGAAAATGAAGCTGAATGACAACAGTAGAATCATGGAAATTTTTAATACAATCATACTTTTTTGAGAATGCCACTATTATGTGCCATCAATAGACTTTTACAAAAAATAAGAAAAAGGTTCTGTTTTCTCCCTTTCCTGGTTGGCATTGTTTCTTGCTCTCTACTCATTTTTTCTGTTTCACACACATAAAATTCCATGTTTGACACAAGGTATTATACATAATTAGAGACTACTCAATGAAAACAGGAAAATCACTCTTTCATTTGTTCAGGAAGCAATTTAATGATCTCAAAATTTAAAAATTGTTAACATTGTTATAGCACAAATTAAATCAATATTTATGGTTTTGTTGAAAAAGCCTGGGTTACAGCTTCCATAAGTTATCAAGGCAGTTGTTACTTGAAGTAAGTTTATTATATATGGATATTTGTACAATATATAACTGATATTTTAAATTAATAATGTCTGCAAAGGACAGAAAATAAATTCCATTGAAATTCATTATGAAACTGCTTAAGTGAACTCCTAAAATTATGCATTTTATATTTCAAAGTGAAACAATGCATTTGTTGTAAAATTAAATATTTTTATAAAAATACCCAAGCATATCCTCATTACTGAAAGAATATGCATTGCTTTGTAAATTAATAATAATTTTATGTTGAATTTTCTATTTTTGCCTAGTGGAAACATTTTAAATCATTTATGTGTGAATGTTGCTATTTAAACTTCAGAACAGAATTAAAATTCATAATGTCAGAATGCTGTTTCATTTTACTGTCACTGTCATACTTTTTTTTAAAGTAAATCTTATACCCCTAATGGCTCCTATTTATATGCCTTGGCATAGAGAATAAATAAAGATTACCACTGTTACCTAACGAGAACCAAATATTGTTCTATTTTTCAAAAAATATTTTCATAAGATGCATAGTATTAGTATTATCAACCTCTAGCTTAGTTTTTTAATGGCTTTAATAGTATTAGTGAATGAAGTGTACATATTTCCAAGCTATATAACTTGTACAAAGTATATGTAGTCCCTGAAAGAAAGAATATGGTTAAGTAAATTTCATATATATGTGTGTTTCTGTATGTGTCATTTATAAGTTAAAATTTTTCTTAGATGGCTATCTTTACTCTGAAGAACTTGTAAAATGAAATGTTATAATCTTCAGCAAAATAGTTTAAAGAAGAAAAGAGAAACAATAAAATTATTTAAAATTTATTTGAAATCATCATACCACACTGACATATGCACACTCGTGTTTAGAGCAGCACACCTTTTAATAGTCAAATCTTAAAAACACCTCAGATGCTCATTAACATAAAGAAAATGTGCTATTTATATATTATACAGTACTACTCTGACATAAAGAAGGATAAAATTGAGACATTATTAGGTAAATAGATGTACTTTGAGACCATATTTTTAAGTTAAATAAATAGCAAGCACATGTTTGAATGTTATGTGAGAAACTAAAGGAGTAAATAGGACCAGCCACATGTGGTGGCTCATGCCAATAATCCTGGCATTCAGGAGGCAGACACAGGAGGATCATCATGAGTTTGAGGCCAATCTGAGCTACCTAGTGAGTCAAAGCCAGACTGAACTATACAGTGAGACCTTGTCTAAAATTTTTTAAAAAGTATAAATAGGACCAAAACAGATGATGGATAGTGGGAAGTAAGAAAAAATATTCAAATAGAAATGGGAAGAAGGGAGGGGTAATGGTAAAAGGAAGAAAAGGGGAAGGGAAAAAATAATAAAAGTAGAGATAAACCTTTTGTAATTAATAAGGGTTAAAGGGCTTGAAAGGAGGGAAGGGCAACTGGAAGAAAGACAAGAACCAATATATATTATGAACAGGTACCGATTCCCTACGCTGCATATGATAGTTTTGTATATCAAAAACGTATCTATAAAATTAATTTTTTTAAAAGTGAGAGTTTTATTTCCTTCATTTTCTTCCTACCTACTATAATCTCTGTTCAAACAAAGCTTTCATTTTTCTTTTCATTATGGGATGACGACGATATCTTTGTGTAAAATGTTATTTAATGAAAAAAATTTGTATAAGTAAATTAACTCAAAGCAATTCAAGTAAGAAATGACCTGAATCTGTGTTTATGAGCTTACAGAGTTGCAATTTATATTATTAGGCACATTTGACAGTGAAATTTATTATCTCTTTAAAAATAAATATCTGCAAGCCTGTAAGATGGCTGTAGTAGGTACTTAACAAAAATAAACTCTATGGAAAGAAAATGTGATGAATACTTTGTACTTCACTTAAGGCACTTGGGGTACTTAGAAATGTTTTACTGTATTTTTTGTATCTGGAATTTTTATTTTATTGAAATGGCATATTTTTGCTTTTAGGTTTTTACTTCCAGTAGCTGCAACCACAGAAAACTGCATGCTTACTCTTTATTCGTATCTGGCAATTCATCGTGAACAGCACAACATTGTCTTAAGAAGTGGTAAGTCACATATGACAGATTTCTGTCTCACTCTGCTTGGATAGGTTCTTGAGGACCAAGAGTAAGTTCTATAAATAGAGGGAATATAAAATTAACAGATGTTTGTTAAACATCTTCCATTTCTAAGAGTAAGTTATCATTAAAAGTGGAATGTGACAGTGTCTCTTCATTCTCAAAGTTGACAGGCTATTGGAGGTGTCATGGAAGTGATTGAATTAAAACCTCAGTCAGTTGAAGTGTTGGGACTGTGGTTGTGGTTTTGAGGTTACTGTTGATGTTGGACAACCAGAATGGTTGTATAGAAGAGATGACATTTGTGTAAAGCCTGACAAAGTCATGATCTTGAGTATGATGATATGGACAAATGACAATACAGCAAAAGCATAGGATTAGGATGGCAAATGTAAGACAGGAAATAAAGGTGTAGGGCTGTATTGCTGAACCCTTTACACTATACTACTAAGAATCTTCTTTGGTTTGGAGTATCAGTGATGCAAAAAGGGAGCAGTCATTGGGATATGCAATAAATTAAGATGGTACAGGAAAACAACAGTAGAAAACTAAGAATTGCTACAGAGGAAATTGTCAGAAATATCTATTGGCCATTTGTATGTCTTCTTTTGAGAAATATCTATTCAAGTCTTTAGCCCATTTTAATAGCTTTTTTTTGCAAACTTAAAATATATTATGTGTTAGATATCATTCTCAGCCCTTACCGAATAACTGATTTATTGTTTTCAATTATCCTTTGAGGTTAATATTATAAATGTCTTCCATTTACATACACGGGAGCAGACACATAAAAAGCTTAAAGCAGTGTCCAGAGTCATACAGCTGTGAGTTGTGAGGCCAAAGTGGGCATCTGAGTTCTCTTCCTACAGTAATGACTGATACATCAAGAGTTCAAACCCCAAAACACCCGAACTAAAGTTAATTTGTTTAATATTATATTTCCTGTTATTGGCACAATCTATAGTATTGGCATAGTAGGTTGTCAAAATATTAATGCGTATGATCAAAATTTAAAAGTTCTTTCTGACTAGTCCTAAAAATAATGGTACATTTCAAAGAGTTCTAATATACCAAGGTGAGTGAGGATTTCAAATAGTATAAGTGAGTAACAGTGGCTCAAGAGTCAGAAACCTGGAAGGAAATTCTCTTTTTTATTCCAATTCTATTACTTTGTCATAGGATTTTATTTTAAACTCTCAGATAATCGAATTTATTATCTTTCATTAAACAACATGCATATTAAAAGAGTAGCTGGATAAAAATGCCCATTCTATCTATCTCAAAGAGCTTTTGTGAAGACTTGTTGACTCTAAATATCTGAAATATGTTATTATTACTGGGATTCCATTATGATTGTTTTTATTACTGATCATGATTGCTTTATTGCTTATATCTTTTCGTAACACCCTTCCAGATAATATTGTATATATATATATTTTTTTTAGGTTTTTTGAGACAGGGTCTTGCTTTGTAGTTCAGGCTGGCCCTGAGCTCAGCCTCAAATTCACATCACAGCAATCCTCCTGCCTCTGCCTCCCAAGTGCTGGGATGACAGGCGTGAGCCACCACTCCCGGCACTGTGGTATGTGGTACTGATTGCTGCTGGGCATGAGTCTCCACACCCAGTATTGTTATGTGGTTACCAAGGATCTAACCAGGGTCCTTGCGCTTTGAAGACAGGTGCCGGAACCACTGAGCTATATCCCCAGCCCATATTGTACATATTTAATACTTCCCAGGTATATAGAGTTCTACTGACTTTACCTTTTACTTCTGTTGTTTCATTTCGTCATTCCAAGAATTCTGAGTTAGATATCCTTATAGATCTCACATAACAGATTAAGAATATGACTAAAGGAAAGTTTGAGCAGCTTGTTCTAGGGAATACTAAACAAATATTTGACACCTGAAAAATCTACATGTTTAACTACTGTGCTGTAGAGGCTGTCATATTATACAATAAAAGAGAAATCTTAAAATGTCATAAATATATCAAAAATAAGGCAGTATTATTAATTAGGTATTAATAGTTTTATCATTAGATTCTCTGAAGTTCACTTCTATAAAGTATAGTGGCATAGAATTCTGGACATATGCATACTTATTGGATAAAGGACATATGGCAAATTCTGAATGGCTTTGTATTGAAAACTTAGAAGCAATTTCACATGTCGTGGTTCACTCATATTTGATATTTCCTTAAAGTAATCCTCACAACAAACTCATGACCTCAAGATCTATGATTTCCTCTTAGGCATAAAAATACATGTTCTAGAGAATGTGAATAACATGCCCACAATTAAACTGCTCAGGGAGTGGTGCGCCAAAATCAAATAAGATTATTGTAACTGCACAGGCCAAACAAATTTAGACTATGAATATATACATAAACTTCTCTATATGTTATGTGTGCAGATTAAATGTACATTTTGATGCCTAACCTTATGTCACATCTATTGACTTTTCTTGTCCACCATGGCCTTTAGTGGTGTACAAATTTCCAATTTTGCAAACTCTAATGTTTCTGCACAGTTCCAATTTAAATATAGATTAACATATGTAAAAATGTTTTTCGACTCATGAACAGGCAGTGAATTCATTTCGAACAATTAAGTAGGACCTTTTGTTCTCAAGACTTTTCTTATATTTTATTATGAATTACATGTGTAAAAGAAATATTTAAATATGTTTTAAATATTCTTAATTGTAGTAAAGTTGAATGCTTCATTCTGTAATAATTTTTCTATAATGAATGCTTTATCAAATAAATGTTACTCCATTTAGAAAAATCACATCAGAGGCTGGGGAGTTAGCTCAGTGGTTCCGGCGCCAGTTTTGCAAGCGGGAGGAGCCATGTTCGATCCCCAGTTAACCACATACAGTACTGGGTGTGGAGACTCACGCCCAGCAGCAACCAGTACCACATACCACAGTGCCGGGCGTGGTGGCTCATGCCTTTCATCCCAGCACTCGGGAGGCAGAGGCAGGAGGATTGCTGTGATGTGAGTTGGAGGCTGAGCTCAGGGCCAGCCTGAACCACAAAGCAAGACCCTGACTCAGAGAAACCTTAAAAAAAAAAAGAAAAATCACATCATCCTTTATTTTATTCATCATCTTATGTGATATGTACTATATTGTTAGACTTAAATATGAAATTCTAGTTAAATAATTTGATGATGGGTTCTAAAGGTTTTTCTTCTGTTTACTTACTGTGGTCTAATGTGTAATTTGTAGCTAAAACAGCAAGTCTTGTGAAGGAACGAGGCAGTTTTTTGATTCCCGATGGTGCTAACTTACTCTTTCGAGATTCACTAAAATCTTCAAGCATGCAATCAAACTATGAAGAGTATAGACGGGACAGCTTATTTATTGGTATGTGGCATATATTTACTATACTTCTCCAATCCAGTCCATGATTCTATTTTTAAAATTTTTTAAGAGATTAGATTTTTCTAGAAAGAAATTCATGACAGAAACCGTGAGTTTGTCATTTGTTTAAAGTGGGTTATCTTCTTTGGGAGTTTTCTCTAAGGATCAGTAGCACAAATTCTCTTGGTTCACAGCACCTTTAATGACTCAGTACTTTTCTCTAGGCCATATTGTGCACCAAATAGTTAACTTTATTGACTGGCTTTGTGCAAAAACTTAGGAGTAGTAGCTTATGTGCTGTCCAGCAAATTTGACAGTAAGGTGTAACCCAGATCCCTTATAAATTTTGGAACGTTATAGGCACCATCTGTGTATAGTTGGCCTCTGTAGAACTAGGGTTTTATCATTTCATTATCAGGTGAATCTATGGTTATCTATTTTTGAAAGTGGTGAGCACATATACATGTATGATGTTATTTAAAATTAAATGCTTGTGTACTCCTTTCCTTAGACAGGAATAATACTGAAAAATTTCCTTTTTTGTTGAATGGAACAAACCAACTTAGTGTAAGATTTCTAGTGAGTCTGCTTTTATGAAAATATATTTGACAAAAATATGATGGAATCATTCTAGATGTTTGAAAATTTCCCTAACTAAACATATATATATAGTTTTCTTGAAATTCTTGATTTGGAAGTAAAAACATTCTAAATTTGAAACTAATATTTTGTTTCTATTATTTTTGAGCTGAGGTTTAATTTTGTCTAATATGGAAAACAAGAGTTTTTAACATATTTATTCTTATAGAATTATAAGTGAAAAGTTCCACTCTGCAGAATGTTTTCATATACCATTATGGGTAAAGGTTAATGAAACTTCTTTTGTTAGCAAAATTTATAATTTTAAAAACATTTTGACTAGTTGTAATGAGAATATTTTGTTATGCATTTGAAAATACAGTGATTTTTGCTCACTGTCTTAAAGATCATAAAATACTTTGTAAAATGGACTTACTTTTCTTATATGTAAATAGTAATAACTGGCAATTTTTTAATCTATAGTTAAGTAATTTTTTATACACAACTATGATTTGATTCTTAGGAATGGAAAAATTACCTGAACCACCACGCCCAGAGGATAGTGAAAGTTCAAGTAAAGCAGATGATGAATCTTCGGAAGATGAAGAAATACCTGAGCAGTTCTTTTTTACTGAAGAAGGGTCGATGGCATATATCTTCTATGAGAAGGTTGTAATTGCAGCTCAGATTTGGTTTAGTCTTTTTGGCTGGGCTGAAGGACCCCATTTGTTTACCATTCCAGAGACTATAAGAAGGTAACAGTTAATAGTTTTTGTACATTCTTTGCTACCTTATTCTAAAATACAATCTATATTATTGGTACGTGTGCTGTCGAAGCAAACACACTATGTATTAGGGATGATTTTAAGTGAAAGACAATGTTAAATAATGCATTCTAAACTGATAAAGTGTAAGACTCCATTGAGAAGAGTAAAAAGATACAAACATAAGTTTTTTAGTTCGTGTGTACTTTTAAATTTCTTCTAAACTTCTTCTAATATTAGGTAAGCACTGAAAGTCTCCAGACCTCAGTTTCTGAATCTATGAATTGAGAAAGGCTAACCCATTAGTAGGAAAAATCCTTGTAATTTTGAAAAGTTTAGAATCTACACATTATGATATAAATAAGCTATCAGTTTCAGATCCAGAGTGTAGTTATTCAGAAAGATGATAGAAGTAACAGTAAACACTGAGAACTCACTTTTGTTTAATCCTTTCTCCCATTTGCCACTGTACTTACCTCCCTTTTTAAAAGTTTTCTTTTATGAGTCAATTTGTTGAAACTGGGTAAACTATATACATTGATTATATCAAATCACTTCTTCTTGTCATTGAAATAGAAATTTACGCATCTTCCTTACTCCAGTGTTGCTACTGTAGTGAGTTGGATCTCAGAGCTTGGCTCTCTCCTTTGTCACCTCTGGAGTGCCTTGCAAGTGCCAGAGTAGTACAGTTAGACTTTTTGAGTTCCTCTTTATGAAGTGACTCTTGACAAAAATATGATGAAATGGTTTTTGTATGTTTGAAGTTTTCCCTAACTAAAAAAAAAAAAGTGTATTGTGTTATTGTAATGCCTGATTTGGGGAAAAAAAATCCTTCTGAATTTGAAGCCAATAGTTTTCTTCTATAATTATTTGAGCAAAGGTTTAATTTTATCTATTATGCAAATTAATATGGGCTAAAGTTAGAATTTTCTCTTATTCTGGGACAAGCTATGTTAAAGAAGTTGATACTTTTGTGATATGTTATCTATCTAGATTCTTAATAGGACAATTTCAACTTCATCGATTAAATTAATGAATATTTATTCTTTGTCTATGATATGTAACAATTAATGCAAAAGAAGTACTGGAAATTCCAAGTTTGATCATAAAATCATCTGGCTCCAGGAAATTTCTTAGATAATTCAGTCTATTACAACTTTCCAGTTTCCTGCCTTGAACATTTTATGTATTTTAAGTTAAAATTAAATTTCTTAACACTTGATGTTTTATTTTCATTTTGAGAAAAATCATTGGGTATTTCTAACTTATGATTCATTACCTATGACTAGTCTTCCTTTTTAATGGCCCTGAAAGAAATTACAGTCTCTTCCTTGTTTTTAATTGTAATTGTATGCATATATGTATTCTTTTTGTTGTTGTTCTGGTACTGGGGATCAAACTCAGAACCTTGTGCTTCTGAGGCAGATGTGGTGCCACTGAGCTAAATTCCTGGTTCCTTTATTTCTATTATCAGTCATTTACTTTTCTTCATATTTCAAATGAATTATTAGTTCAATTGTATACTACTGTGTTTCTTAGGTATATAATGCTGCTTTTTCTTGTAATTCATTTTCTAAAAATTTAATTATAGGTTTAATTATTTTTAAATATAAAACTTTATCTTTTTCTTACATCTTAATGACATTCTAGAATTTTTGCTACCAAATATCCCCATTACTATTGTTTCAGCAGGGCTCAGAAATTTATTTTTTATTTTTTTTACTTTAATACTGATTGATAATTTGTTCTGTTATTATTTACTGGCACTATTATTTACTGGTCAGTTCACAGTAATTGTAGGTCACTTAGTGATGGTCTCTTGATATTTGTTTGTTGTAAACAGCAGAGTCAAATGCAGTTCCTCATAAATGGTAGCAGACAGCTCTGAATATTTAACAAAATATTTCCTGGAGGTAGGATCATGAAACTAAATAACATGGATGTTTCTAAATATCTCTAAGTGATGATTTACTATTAACTTTTCTGTATTTTAACTCCACTATCAAGGCATATTGTCAGTCTGGTTTTCTTTTTTTTTTTTCCTGATAAAGTTGATTGCTAGCACAGTTTAAAACTTTTCTGTTCTAGTTTGATAAATAAGAAACTGGCCACATCATTGGGTCCCATTTGGGAAAAGACACTTGTGCACCAGCAGGAAGCCTGTCCAGTCCTGGGAGTAAAACATTCCCACAAACAAATAACATTAAATAAACATTATCATTGCCCAGGTTACAAATGATTCTTTTGATGGAATGGTGAATCATACAGTTTAGCCTAGGAAGAGCCCCGAAATTCATTGGCTGTTGTCAGTGTTCAAACTCTTTTGTGATAAGACAATTCCTTTTTTTTTTTTTTTTTGAGACAGGGTCTCACTTTGTAGTTCAGGCTGGCCCTGAGCTCAGCCTCGAATAAACAGCAATCCTCCTGCCTCTGCCTCCCAAGTGCTGGGATTACAGGTGTGAGCCTCCACGCCTGGCCCTGTGGTATGTGGTACTGGTTGCTGCTGAGTGTGAGTCTCCACATCCAGTATTGTATGTAGTTGCCGGGGAATTGAACCCTGGCCCTTGAGCTTGAAAGACAGGTGCCGGAACCACTGAGCTAACTCCCGGCCCCAAGACAATTCCTTTATAATTAGCTGGCCAATTAAATGCATTCCAGGTCCTTCTTGGCTGGGTGAAGGAATTGAACAAGACAAGGCAAAAGTGGCATTAAAAGTTAATTTGAAGAGGGACAGGTAAAGGGATAAGAGAAAAAGTGACTTGGCAGAAATAACTTGGGCCAAACAAGACAGAAAAGAATAAGAAGAGCAATAATAGAAGTGCACATTGTATCTGGGAGACAGAGTGGGCAACCGAGAAGTGTCACTGTAAGTGAGCTTATCATCCACATCTGATCAGAGCCCCCAAGACTTCCACATACAGGGCTTTGGGGCTTATTTGGCACTGTCCTGAGATCTTGTGGTAAACAAGACTTGCTTATTTTCCCAGGCAGCTTTGCCACACTCTACCTAGTATCTCATGTCCACAATATCACCTGTATTACTCCAACATCTGAAATCATCATGGTTCTGATGAGGCATCTCATGACATATTTGGGAGTAAAGTGTTCTTTCTCTCATTTAGATTTTTTGCACTTTATTGAATTAAATTTGAATATAGGAATCTTTTTCATCATCAATTTATTTGACATTTGGTAGGCCCTGTCATATTAATAACTAATTATTTACTATTATTCTCTTTTTCTACTGTCTCTGTATTTTTGTGATTATCTCTTAATCTTTTATTAGAAGTGTACTAAAACTGCTGGATTAAGACTTTATATACCCTAAATGTTTATACTTTCACTGTTTTGTTTTTTACTGTCCTATTGCTTTACTTCAATTCCTATCTTAACTTTCTGGCATTTTATTTTACTTAGCATTTACAGTTTTATTTTGCAGGAATTCTTTAGTTTTCTTTGTTCCTACTTCATCTCTTACTCTCACACTTTAAAAACATAAATATGAATATATAGGCAAATACTGACATATTCACCTATTTGTTCATTGTTCTGCATTCCTTCTATATCATATGTCTTCCTTGTAGGATGAATTTTTTCCCTTTAAATTTGATAAATTTTCATTAGACATTTGAATTAACACATTCCCATCTTCTGGGGTACTGTTAAGCTTTGTACTTTTTATTTGTAATTGAACAGCTTCACTGTGACTTGTGTAGATACTTTATAGTTATTTTTATTCAATTTTATAGCGATTCTTTCATACGTGATTTCATTTTATTATTGACGAGTTTGGAAACTTCTCAGCCAGTAAAACCTTCAAATCATATAAATGTTCTCTTCTTTGTAGCTTTGCCTCTTCTTTGCTCACTCTTCGTTACTGCACATCCTGTAGTCTTGAAATGTCCCGGCATGGATATTTTCTCAGAATGTGTATTCTAATGTGTTAACTCTCGCTATTTGATTCAGTTTGTCATTAAACTTCCATTGTTTTTTTCGATTTCATTGTATTTTTAAATTGTTGAATTTTCTATTTCCTTAATTTTTGTGTGATTTTTAGATCAGTGATAAAATGGCAAATCTTGAATACAGTACATGCAGTAAATTTAAAGTACGTGTCAATCAATCATACCTCGTGGCCCTATGAGTCTGTTTTTTTATTTTGTGGGTTTTTTTTTCCTTGCCTTCATCTTGGTCTATATGTTTTCTCCATAAAATATTTATTTGTTGATATCTGCGGGACATATTAGATCCACTATATCCAGTTTTTTAGAGGAAAATGAAGAAACAAGGATTAAGTAAATTTGACAGGGTCAGTCAGTAAACATACCCAAGTTTTGAATGATGGTGGAGGAGCTCTTACCTAATAGTGTTCTTTCTCTTATATTATGCTGTAAAGACTTCATTTCTACCACATCAAGATAACTACTATTTGAAATGTCCTATGGGTACTCTTAATTTTCAGTATAAGTTACTGATACATTGAATATGATTGCTAATAAACTGATTCTTATTGCTTTCTATATAAGTTGGAATTTATTTCATTCAGACATCAGCAAGCATCACAACTTGGTGTGAGGTACTAGTGAACAGAAATTGCAATTTCTTATTCGAAGAATAGAAATATATGAGAACAGTTGATTTGTAAAATTTTTGGTTGAGATGAGAATCCTTACTCGTTAAGCCAATATGTAGGCTGTGCCCTTCTAAGTATTAAAATATAAATACAAGATAGTATATATAAATATTTTTATATATACTTATGTGCTGAGTGTTTGGACTCTAACTCATATTCTGTTGTAGACATTTGCTCTAATTTCTAGTGTACAAAATTTATAGCTCTAGCTTACATTACTTGCATATTTACTTAGCAAGTAGTGATGAGCCCAGAAGGAAATCTCTGTTCTCTTTTTCAAATGTAGTCAATTCTCAGTCCAATTCCTCTGGCTTTACAAATGCAGCATGAAATAGCAATGTGTGTTTGAATAAGATACTTGAAATTTGAGAAGAGTTTAAAATTAAATTAGAATAACAAATGACAGCTGAATGAAGTGCATTTTGGAATTCTTTAGTTGAATTTAATAGTACTTAATTTAGTCACTAAACTTTTTTTCATAATGTAATAGTTTAAAGTTGATTTTTACCTTAAATTATCTTTCTCACAGGGATGTTCAAAAACTACAATTTTATTCTCCTGCATCAAGCAAAACAAACTCCAGGCAAAGTGATTTCACCAAATACAATAAGACTATTTACGATGTGTTGCTTTATTTGGGTGGAAGACTTCCAACTGGAATTAGCCCAAGCCAGTCCCTACCTCTGAATGAAAATAAAAGGGTGCTCCGACTTCATTTTCAATATGCTTCACTTCTAGATTTTCTTAAGTAAGTGCATGAATATACTAATTTCAGCATGTGGTTATAACTTGCATAGAGAGAGGAATGTGTGGATGGATGAGTGAATAGATAGATGGAGAAATAGATGATAGATAGTGTTTGAAATATTTTTATGAAATAGTTATACACAGTGCTGTATACACCATAGAAAAATGTATAGTCCCCGGGGGAAAAGAGCCTTCTATAATCATTTGGATTCATTCTCTAACGCAGTCGTTCTCAGACTGTTCATGCATCTAAATGACTAGGAAGGCTTATTGAATCACTTTTTCTGGCCCTTAACAATAGAATTTATAAAATTCTATTCTAAATTTGCATTTATAACAAGTTTCAAGTTAATACAGATATTGCTGGTCTGTGCCGAAAAGGGAATGAACCAATAAACTTCATTCTTCCAAATACTGTTAATACAGTCTCATATTATAGGCACTGTGAATTTTATTTTTTGTAACTGAAGCCTTCAATATTAAATTAACAGGCAGATGTAGAGTTCCACACATGGTTGATATAATCTATAAGAAAAATACTTGCCATTATAATATCTATGTTCTTCTGCAGAGATTGAATTGCAAATGTCTAAGAAATAGGAAAGCAGTGTTCATTAAACTTTGGAACGGAGTGTTGCTGAATTTATATTGTTTCTTGGGTCTGCATTTATAGTGTCTTATTCACTGCAGAACCCCACACCCATAGGAAGTAATCTTACCTTACTCTTATGCTCCTTAGCCACCAAAACAGCATTTTTTAACCTATTTATGCAATAAGGCTAATATGTTTTGAAATATAAATAATTGATTTTTTCTTTTGCTTACTTTTCTGTGGAATCTGCCTCATTGTTTGCCAGGGGTATTTATTTGTCTGCCTTAGCAGGCATGGGGTTGAAGGACAAGAAGAGATCTCCTAGAACAAAAATGCAAATCAAAGTTTTGACATTCAATATTTTATTTAGAAATCAGAATTTTTGGGTCCGTGGAAGTACTGTGTGTTAAAGGTAGGACATAGTGCTGAAAAACATTTTTATTTATTTGACTCTCCCAATTGTAGTAATAAAACTGGCTAAAGTTTCATATGGCTTGGAATGCATCTAGGATTTTCAAAGTCTTTGAAGGAGATTGATTCAAGATGCAGACAGCCAGTCATGGAAACTGCTACCTTGAAACATTAGCAGGGCTTTGTAGAAGAGGAAGAAGAGTGACAGATGATTGACCCTGAATTACAGTATGAATGACAGATATTTGAAGTCTTGGGTATAGTTGCATCAGCTATGACAGGGCATATTGGTAGTGAGCCTAAAGGACATAAGATACATATTTCAAAAAGTATATTATGGTCACATGACAAATGTATATAAACTGAGAGAGAGAGAAAAAAACACTGTCATAAAGACCAAGGATATAGAAAAGCAATGAAAAAAAATAGTCAAAAAGTCAATGTTTATTATGTCCTCTTATTTATTAGGGAAAATGAGAATTTCCCTGAAAATTTTATAAATGTAGAACAAGAAGCTTATAAACTTTCTTGTGATTGACCACTTCCTACTTTTGATCCTTAAAGATTGATTTAATAGGGTAAACCCTCTAACTCAGTAAGGCAAAAATTGAGGTATCTTTATTTCAGAAATTTATGTGTATGTTTAAAATGTAATGGAAAATTAACTAGAACCTAATGTTTACATTCTTATAGAAATCATTTAAAAAGTTTCATGAGAATCATTAAACTCTATAAGACTTGATACCATTGAGTTATGCTGGTGGCATTCTTGTTGGCATAGCTCCCAGTAGTTTTTACATTAACATGGGTTGTTTCTATTTTGACATTTTATGATATGAGAACGAAAGTACAGAAGAATAATTTTGGCATTTAAGCCAAGCCATTTAGAGTTATTTGCTTCTTATCAGCAAATACGTGCCCATCAGGACATGTTGACTGTGATGAAATTGCTTAACATTAGAAAGCAGCACAACGGTTAATAAAATTGGAGCATTAATACAAGATATATGCATATGTTTCATCATGGAAATAAATCTATTAAATTTAAACTAGTAATAAATAAAATTAGCTTCCCCATTTAAATTTGATCACAGAGTACATAAAAGCTATTGTACAAGTGAAATATATATTTTGTGCAGTAAGTGAGAAATTCATTTTTAAACTAAAATAAAATAAAGATTTAAAATAAAGATTTAAAATAAATCTTTTAAAAACTTTGGTGATTAAGTTTTAAAATTGAATAATTCATTGCATCTAATTATATTTTGTGCTGCTCACTGTAAATATTGAAGAAATATTCAGGTAAGACAAGAAACAGTTAATTAAAATCAATTCTTAAGGACAGTTCTCTACAGATGAACTGACTGCATAATACAGGTTGAAAGACATAAATATGAATACTATATTATGGACTGAGAAAGTTGGACTGTGAGATAGATTCAGAATGAAAATATATATTGATTACAGCATCTTTGTTTAAATGCAAAAGTACATTCTTTATCCTCAGTTGTTACCCAGGTTTAGCCTGTTGAACAGTATAGAATACTCAAATAAATGTGGTCTCCTTTCTTCAGATACCTTCTTTAATTTCTCTTTTATAGTTTTCTTTACACTTTCTCTTACATTTGACAAAAATAATCTCTTCCTGAAATCCTATGTTGGCTTTGGTTACAAGAAAATTTTTCAGTTTCTTAATATATTTGTGATGATTTTGTTTCACTTTGTAGAATTTTCAATTTTAGAGGAACATCATCTTATCATCACTATTCTTTTATTTTTCCCCCACACCAAGAATTGAACTCAGGACCTTTCATTTTCCAGGCAGTGCAGCATCACTGAGTTAAATCCCTAGTCCTATGATCATTATTCTTACATAAGCTTTAGGTTGATTATTTCTAATGAGGGGTAGCACTACATTAAAATAGATTTTATGTAAGGCCAAAATAATTCAAATAAAATCACAATTTTCAAGGATAGAAATTGCTGGAGAATAAAGAGAAAAGATGATGCTTGATTTCCAAATGAATTTTATTTAGGGAATATTTTTCTTTTTGCTTGGACTGGCCCAGAGCTATGTCAAACTTAACAGCTTTACAACTATGTATACTACTTGTACTCCTACAGAAGTTTCCTGCCTCAGTTCTCTCTGCTCATCTGTCTCTTACGTCTTCTTTGAGTTTTTAGCATCAATCATCTTTACCCTATTTTCTGCTTTTTCTTTTCCATATTTCTCAGTAATCATAGAACTATGAACTGCTGAAAGTGCTTCCTGAGTAGAGCAATACATCCTGAATTCTTTTCTACAAAAGACTGTTGACGTACAGATTTTAATTAGGAAAAAGACCTGGGAGAAAACAGTACAAGTTTTCTGTACCATGCCTCTGGTGGTGATGGACAATAATATGAAGAGTTCAGATAAAATTAATTCAAAAGATTTGGATGATAAAAATGATACATATAAATACATACATGCATATATATTAAGTGTAGTCAGCTATACACATAAATATATTGCACAATGTAAATACATATGGACTTTTTCATATATACTGCTACAAGTTTAGGAAATAAATGACTACTCAATTTTTAGGATATTTCTTTTGGAAAAATATATAACAGATTACTTCACATTTGGAATTTTTTCATTTTTAGGTATGTGTGGCAATAGGCAGTCAGTAAACGTTAGATGGCTAACTACTATTAGATGCTTTGTTGTATTCGAACTTTCTGATTTTCTTTCAGTTTTATAATGTTATCATTGTAATAAAATAGTTGCTGCATTGACTAAAAAGCCAAGCTCTATCAATGTATATTCAGTTAACCTACAAGAGTAGATAAGTATTATAAGTACTTAATGAGTTCATTATCCATTTATCTAAAGAAATACACATTTCATTATTAAGAGATTTTTAAATCAATCAAATTTTAAGCTTAAAAATTAAGATTCAGCAAATATAAAAGAAATAACATTAAATAATTCATTGGAAGTCAGTGCAGATGTGTATTATACTATTATAACTTGGACTTTTCTCTTTTAATTTTAGTACTCAAGGTGGATGTGTTTCACATGTAATGCCGGAATTTCTACTTGATCCTCCCGATTATAAGAAGTGGCTTGAAATTTCAGTAAGATAATATAATTTCTAGGGACAATTTATAACTATTATTGAGTATTATGATACTTGGTCTTTCTGAAAAGATTCCATTTTAGAGCCCTTCAGTTTTATATGTGAAATATTCAAGGGGTTAATCTTTGTAAATTCCATTTCCTTTTTGTTCATGAGATTCCAATGCAAAAATAATTACCTGGCCTTCTAAGCTATATAACAATTGCTTTTTAGGGATAATTTACATATGAATAATATATGGGATTATGTTAATTTTCCCTTAAAATGAGATTATGATATCTATATCTTCCAAAGAAAAAATTCCAGGTGGCACTTCCACCACCTACCATTTTCTCTTCTTCAGGGAGTGTAGAGAGAAATTAATAAGTTTTTCAAAGCATGCAATTCATGTTTTGAAAAAATTTTCAGATTACTTTTTTTAGAGGAGCTTGAAGGCTTCGAGGTAAATTTGCTGTTGTTGTGGTGCTGTCACTGTGTCTACTTGATGTGATGAGAAGAGAAAGCCAAGTGTCTCCTTTTGCAATAGGTTCCGTTACTGTGGCCCAACTCAAAGTGGGTGTTTTAATCTGGTCTCCTGGTTCGAGAGAACTTTGAATCTTGTTCCATCACCTCTACTACAGGATGATTCAATAAATGTATTGAATGAGCACATATAAGACCTAAATTATGGACTATGCTTTGCAGAAAGTCACCTATGAAGATAGTTTCTACATATTGCACATGGGGAATTACAGCACGTGATGAATGACTAAAAAGGGATTGCACATATTTTGTATTCAAAAACATGTGCAAAACAGTTAAAATTTTAGACTTACATTAACCTTAGAGTGTAATTTATTTTGTAATATTTTATCTTTTAAAGTCCTCCACTGATACTGAGTCTTCGGATTCATCTAAAGTTAAGAGAAGGTATCCTTGTGTTCTCGATAATAAGATGTTTGAATTCTGGAGTAAACGGGCATGGACAGATGTTTTTCTTCAAATTTATAAGGTAATAGTTCCAGTCTAGTTCATTAAATATTTCGTGTGTGTGTATGTGTGTGTGTGTGTGTGTGTGTGTGTGTGTATGTAGTGTATTATTTAAAATATAGGCAATATTTCTGTAAAAGACACAGCACCTTAAATGAGATAGATTTATTTCTTCTGGAAATAATTGAAAATGAATAGTTCAGAGCTAGAGCATTCCTCTTCCATTTTCCGCGGATTCAGAGAGAGAGAGAGAGAGAGAGACAGACAGACAGACAGACAGATCAGTAATAATAGTAGAATACAAGCTGTTCTTCTCATCTAGAACCCATGCCAAATGGCTAGTAAGGTATGATTTTTAATTAATTAATTGTATTGGTACATTTTGTATAAACATCATGCTCTTTGCTGGTGTACTCTACTGCTTAGACAGAGTTCTTTAATTAATATTACTCTTAAATCCAGATACCTTGCTTTGTGATAATATAGGTCTTTTATGTGTAGTATACATGTTTGTATGATTTCAGTATGTTAAACTGGACAGCATAGGTAAAAGTATGTCAAGCTCTAAAATTGTGCAGACTTTCATCATCTTAACAACATACCTCTTCATTGAGTATCAGTGTCAAAATCAGTTTCGACCAGTTATCATTACTTTGATTCTTAAAATTTTAATTAAGTTGAAAGAGCTGGTAGAAGTAAGGAAAACATTTCAAATCCGTTTCTTTTTAATGAATTAGCATCCTAACCCAATGGCATGATGTGGTGTGGCGTCCTGTGAACTAAATGGTATAGAAGCAAAAATTTGTGAACTCAAAGTGCATACT
This sequence comes from Petromus typicus, assembly GCA_004026965.1. Classification (NCBI taxonomy): domain Eukaryota; kingdom Metazoa; phylum Chordata; class Mammalia; order Rodentia; family Petromuridae; genus Petromus; species Petromus typicus. The sequence goes on along the minus strand of PVIR01009599.1, from coordinate 10,902 downwards.
AGTGGTACAAAACTCACATTTTGTTTTACACCTGAGTGAATACATTTAACCAGAAAATAGTAGTGCCTTTCTTTACCTTTCTGTCATAGTTTTATATACTCTTCAAATATTAATTTGTTGCTTCTTAACTTGAATCTAGTAAAAGTTTACTCTTTTCTAATTTCAGGTTATGGTTTTATCTCGGATTGTACCACAGGTACCCAAGGCTGCCCCTCAAATAAATGTGAGAAATACACAAAAAATCAGCCCTTTTTTTGCATACAGCAACATTTATTCAGATGCAGAAAGAATTCTTCTCAGTTGGTTGAACACAAATTATGAAAATACTCGGAAAATTGCATGGGGAAACCGTGACCAAGGTGAGAACTTATTTTTTTTCTTTAAATGAATTGTTGAAAATTATGGTAAGACAGTATAAAAGGGACCATGAAACCATACTTTTAGACCTGGCCCCATCATTTATTACCTCTTCTGAAAACAACAGATATGAGAGAAATGTTAATGGATATTTCATTATTTTTGAAGAATAATGATGAAACATACAGAGAGGTTCACTAGAAATAAAAGTTGGCCCTAATATTATTGCTAGGAGTTTCAACTTCATAAAGTATTAGATTTATTTGACTTTGATTGATTCTTACATTTTGTTAGTTGAGATCATGTACATTTATGAAAAGTCATCTTACATATCATGTCAGTGTTATGTTGTCTGTTAGTAAATGTGATAATGCTTCATGAATTCATTTGGTGGACATGCTACCTTAGGTTCATGCACTGAGATATAGGAGAGTTCACAGACAGACCAGGACGTGTGTGCCAGTGAGTTTTCCCTAATTCTGTCCCTGAAGGATGATGGTCTATCAGTTTCTAATCTAAGAGCTTTAATCTCATTTGTAACAGTTCTACATGCTAATATAGCTGTGCTTTTTTCTTAATTATATACATTTATTATAGTGACATTAACATACAGTCCTTGTCACTTCAGTTAAACTCTCTGCTTCCAAGTAGTGTAAAGTTCAGCAGTAAATTCAGAAAAATGTCAAGCAGGCAAGATAACTGTGAGAACAGAAAGATAAAGTCTTTCCAGTGTATTAGCAGATTGAGTCAGGTAATCAGGATGAACCATTGCAATAATTATCCTCGAAAATACAAAACGTGAGTATTTTACCACCAGCCAGGTCTCAATCTCTAGAACAGTCCCTGCGTCTCTCAGAATTTTTTCTGAATTATTTATGAATTAGCTAGATAATTTTCTGAAACTTATCTTTTATTTTGCTAGGTATTTCATGATGAATTATATTACATATATTATACATACTATATTCATCTATCTATCTATATCTATATCTATCTATCTATCTATCTATATACATTTTTCTCATCTTTTCTTCATTTTACGGACATAAGGTTTTTCTATTTTTTCCTATTCTATTTTTTACTGCTGTATAACTAAGAAGACATATTCTTTGCTTGTACGTATATGTATATATGAATCTATATGTATATGTTTGAATCATTATATTTATGTATATATACGCAGAATGCACAAAAATAAAACAACACACACATATATAGTTGAATATTTATCTTTAGAAAGGAATGTGCTATGAACAGATGCTACAGAATTGATGAACCTTAAAACAATGCTAAACATGAAATACACTACAAAAGATGGCATCATATATTTTATAACTTGTTTTTCAGTGTGGTCTCTGTTTTTCCGCACTGTCTTCAAATGTGAGATGCTTCTCTTTTTACCTCCCAAGTACCTCAGATTATAGACGTGTATCAGAATTTCCAAGTTTGTTTCCATTTTTGTGACATGTCCAGAAGAGACAAATTCTTAATGACAAAAAGCAGATCCCCACCCCAGGGTAGGGAAAAAGAGAGAAAATGGAATTGCCCATTCATAAGTATAATTTAATTTTTTTATGTGCTGTTAACAGACAGTGATTACAGCCAAAAAAACTTACTCTATATTACACAATACCTTGAGGATTGTAGTGTGAAGAATATTCCCTGACAAGACTGAGAGAATTTTAATATTCTCAGAACAATGAAATGATAAATATTTGAGTTAATGGCTATATCTGATTTATTTGTCATACATTGTGTATCCTGTGTTGCAATATCACACCATAACTCATAAATATGTGCAGTTATTGTAAATTCAAATGTAAAAATATTCTGAGAAAGTGATGATTATACAGCTCGAAATATACTAAACAACAGATTAAACAACTAAATGGGGTGGAATTTATGTTATGTGTACTATTTTAATAGAACTCTCATAAAATATACTGTTAAAATCCTTTAAAATAGAATATTTAGCAATTATATGAAAAACAAGTGAATGTGCATATTTTTTCAGTTCTTGAAATGATTTAATTTCATGTTCAACAGCTGTATCTAATTTATTCTAAAGAGTAGCATTTTATTATTTTAACATGTCTATATTTGATGTTATAAAATTGAATGGGTAAAAACCTAACTTCTAAGTTGAAATTTTTTTAAATAAGTCAATGTAATACACCCCTGTAATTTGAGGTCTCTGTTAGGATGAGTCAAGAAGATTTCAAGTTGGTTCCCAACCTGGGAAATTTTAGTGAGACCCTTTCTCAAAATAAAAATTAAAAAAGGGCTCGGGATTAAATTTAAAAAGGGCTGGGGATATAGCTCAGTGCGAAGGCTCTTTACTTCTTGGTATTGTACTGAAAGCTAAAATGTGTCAAAATCATTAGAAATTTCTGGTTCCTGATAAATGATAAGTACAGTAGACTAGATTCTCTTCAGTAAATAGCAGTAAGAGATATTATTAAGCTGTTTTATATTTCATAAAATTTGGAATTCTGCATTTTTTTTGATGCTGGGTAGTAAATCCTTACAAGGCCTATACAAGAAAGAATAACGTATATTGAAAAAGCCAAGACAAATTTTTGACCTGTCTAGGGTTATAGTAACCTGTATGGAGGGCTTTGCAGAAGCCTTGGATATAAAACCAGATAAAATCATGGGATGAGAGATTAGAGGAGAGCTTTAAAGTTTATTTGTATCTCTTATCATTGCCCTGGAAGAGCAGTGCTACCCTGTTCTCACGGAGAGCTGTGTTTGAGGAGAAACAGCCTATGCATAGTTGTGTTTGACAAATCGTATCAAAGCCGTTCCAAATTTATGACGGATTGAACAAAAATGGATAGTATTGATTTCTTCTCAGGGAAGTAAAGAACAAAATAATTTTGCTCCTACCCTTGCAACCATAGAAAAGCCAGACAAACAGGAGATCTTACTTTTCTTGAACTGTCTAGAACTGTGGGATAATAGGGCAACAGTGACCCCAGATCCAAGGAGGAACAAGAATTGGCCAGAATGGGCCGGGGAGTTAGCTCAGTGGTTCCGGCGCCTGTCTTGCAAGCGCAAGGACCCGGGTTCGATTCCCCGGTAACCACATAACAATACTGGGTGTGGAGACCCACACCCAGCAGCAACCAGTACCACATACCACAGTGCCGGGCGTGGTGGCTCACGCCTGTAATCCCAGCACTCGGGAGGCAGAGGCAGGAGGAT
>PVIR01009598.1:0-52799 GCA_004026965.1 Petromus typicus | reverse complement strand
TCCACCAGTGATTTAGAAGGAATCCTTTTTCTCTGTAGCTTTGCCATCATTTGTTATTATTTTATTTCTTCATGGTAGCCATTCTCTTTGGGATGAGATGGATCTCAATGTTATTTTAATTTGCATTTCTCTAATGGTCAGAGTTGCTGAACTTTTTTTTCTAGTACCAGGGATTGAACTAAGGACTTTGTGTGGTGCAACTGAGCTAAATCCCCTGCCTACTTGAACGTTTTTCCATGCACATTAATTTGTTGTTTGTAATTCTTCTGAGAAATGTCAGTTCATTTCACCCACTATTTGATGAGTTTTTTATTTTGAGGGTCTAATTTTTTGAGTTCTGTTAGTCTGTCTGAGGAATATGTAGCAATAAATTCTTCCATCCTGACAGTTGTCTCTTCACTGTGTTGGCTGTTTCCTTTGCTGTGCAGAAGCTTTCTAATTTGCTAAGATCTTACTTGTTGATTCTTGGGCTACAGGAGTTCTATTCAGAAAGTTCTTGCCTATATCAACATCTTCAAGAGTTTTACCTTGTTTTATTTTCTAGCAGATTAGGTGTTTCTGTTTTGTTTTTAGAGCTTTGATCCATTTTGATTTTAGTTTAGTACGTGGTAAAATACGTGGGCTCATATTCATGCTTCTGCGAATGTGTAGCCACTTTTCCCAGCACCATTTAAAATTTTTTATTTTATTTTTTTTTGACACAGGGTCTCACTTTGTAGTTTAGGCTGGCCCTGAACTCACTGTGTAGCCCAGGTTTGCCTTGAACTCACAGCAGTCCTCCTGCTTCTGCCTCGTGCATGCTTGGATTATAGGCATGGGCCACTATGCCCGACATTGTGATGTGTGGTACTGATTGCTGGTGGGTGTGAGTCACCACGCCTGGCATTGTGGTATGTGGTTACGAGGGATGGAACTCTGGACCTTGCACTTACCAGGCAGGTGCTCGAACCGCTGAGCCAAGGGGAGATTCTTTTTTGATTGTGGCTATTTGGTGTTTCATAAGCCTCAATTATCTCTATGTTAAATTCTTTTCCCATACTTGGAAATTATTTTGGAATAACAAATTATTAAGTAAAATAAATTTAATCAATATAAATTAAAATGAATTATTTTGGAATTATTTCTGCAAAGAGATTTTTAGGGCTATGTACCGTCTTCCAATTTTTCACTAATTCTGGTCAATCTTTGATTAGTCTTTGCATCATCTAATATACATTGGATTCACTTTGCATGTTTTCTTATTGTTTTTAAGGTGTATCTCGATAGCTGATCACCATCGACAACCTTGTCTTCTAGTTCAGAAACTGTCCTCACACTGGTTGCTTCTACTGCCTATACTTTCAGTAGAATTTTAATGTACTGAATTTCTGTGTATGAATTTCTTTTCATACATTCTAATTCTTTTTTTTTTTACACTGGACATTCATGTTTCGTATTTTGGTTAGCCTAGCTCTTATTTGTCTTCTGTTATATTGCTGCTTATTTAGTTTATGAAGATCATTATCTGTTTAATTATATCTTCTTTGAATTCACTGAGCACTTTGATCTGTTTTTTAAATCTTGTTTTATACTTTTGAATAATTTGGCTATTATTTGGCTTTGATTTGATATATGGTTTTGATTTCCCTATTTCCTGATTCACTGTCCTATGGATCAGCTTTGAGGGATTTGGGAGCTTTGGCAGGCATTTTATTGCCTTTTCTTCTCATAGTTCTATTGTGTGTGTGTGTGTGCGCACATGTGTGTGCTGAATTTTATGGGTTGATTACAGTGGAGACTTTGTTTCTGGTGTAGAGACTTCCTCAGTTAGTGTCTGCTTTTCATTGGTGTGCTTTGGGCACGGCTGATCATATGCCTTTGCCTCTGTCCTGAAAGCCCATCATCACCTCTGTTGATTCGGGAGGAGAAGCTGCCATAAACCAAGTTCATTGGCTCAGAACCAAGTTCTCCAGGAATGGGCCACCGTGTTGTAGATGACACCAACATAGTACAGGTATGGGCATACAGAGAAAACCAATTGGTGGCATCAATGATGTTTCTTTGTTTATAATAATATTAGTAACAACAATAGTGTCAAAGACAAACTTGATATTGAAGTACCCAATAAAGCAATAATATCCCACCCTTAAGAAAAGAGATTACTAGTTATAATATAAATACTAAGACACACCAGGTTTTGACCTGCAATAAGTCTTTACCGAATGGAAAAACTGTACTTCCACTGATAATAGAACAGCATTCATCAGCAATAACATGGTCAACTATCTAAAGAGTCATAAAACATAATTGTTATACAGTAAAGACAGAGGGTGTGGAGAATTAGAAAATGAGCAAAGTAGAATTTGAAATATCAATCAATGAAAAGGAAGAGAGAAAGATGAATAAGGGATCCTATTGAGGAAAAGGAAATTAGTAGTATTAGATAACAGTAAAAGAATGAATAATAAAAAGAAGAGAAAATAAAAAAAGACTATACAGTGAAGGAAAATTAAAAAAGAATGGAAAAAAGTTAAAGAAAAAAGAATGTAAAAATAGAAGAAACCCGAATTCCAAAACCATCCAAGGAAAAAGAGAAAAAGGAAAAAAAAAATCCTCTGTGTTTGTGAAAGAGTTCATTCCAGGATTTGCAGTCTTGTAATCTAGCAGTTCATGATTTTTTTCTGTCTTGTTTTTTGGCCTGTGGGTTTTTGAGGTGTCTGCTTGTTTTGGTTATTTTTCTCTTTTGCTGAGACAAAATACCTGACATCCAAAATTAAAGGGTAAAGGTTTATTTATTTAGCTCATAGTTTATAGAAGTTTCAGTCCATAATCAGCTGTCTCAAGGAAAGAGTGAGTTGGTAGAAGGACATCTCCGAGGAGAACTCTTCATGGTGCCCATACAGTAGCAAAAATAAACACGGGGTTTTGGGGGTCGGGGAGTTAGCTCAGTGGTTCCGGCGCCTGTCTTGCAAGCGTAAGGGCCCGGGTTCGATTCCCCGGTAACCACATAACAATACTGGGTGTGGAGACCCACACCCAGCAGCAACCAGCACCACATACCACAGTGCCGGGCGTGGTGGCTCATGCCTGTAATCCCAGCACTCGGGAGGCAGAGGCAGGAGGATTGTGATGTGAGTTTGAGGCTGAGCTCAGGGCCAGCCTGAACCACAAGGCGAGACCCTGTCTCAAAAAACCTAAAAAAAAAAAAAATAAATAAATAAACACGGGGTTTTAATAGCATCTTCTGCCCCTTTGATCTTATTAAGGTGAGCAGCACTCACACCCTTAATCCTAGTGACTTTGGGCCTAACAATGCGCGATGAATCAATTTCAGTGTCACACATTCTAGATTCAGCCTGAAAATACCCATCTTATTCGTGTGAAGATTTGGGGGAGACAGCTAAACACAACTCATAACACTGCTCTACTCTAGAGACACCTCTCTTCAGGACGGTGGCACCTATCCAAGGTAAGGCATGTCTTTGCTCACATTGGTAGATATGAGAAGCCGCCAGCTCTCTGGTCTCCGCTGTACGTAGGCCCCTCAAGCAGACCGTTGACTTACTGCCAACAATTTCAGATCCAGCCTCCTCTGAAGATCACACTTGATGGGTTTGGTTTCTCTCTGTGGAGGGCAGAGTCCATGTCTTTCTTGTCCCCAGTTTAAACTTCTCAGACAGTTCCTGTCTAGCCCACACCCTCTCTGTGGATGTCTTGGTAGCTGTCTCTCTCCCAGTCACTATAGAAAGGTTACACTGGAAACTCTGAAGCTGAATCATTCTATGGTTCAATTTTAAATAATCAACCCTTCTAAAATGGCTTCTTTGGTAATATGGTAAATTCTACACTGAGTTTCTTCTCTAGTTTCAACCTATCATGCAGGAATCACTTTTGAGGTAAAAACTCATGTAATTTCTATAGTTTACAATAGTTGTGAGCTTTTGTTGGAGCTAGTGCTGGCGAGTTCTATAATTTCTCCTTGCACTTACCTTCTCTTCCTGGGCATTGGCTTCATCCATGATCAAGGCATTGGTTGATTGATGTTTCTGCTGTCCTGTGCCAATAGGAAACAAAGCATACAGTGGGCTTGGAGTTATTGGGTGACACAACCTGGGTGTAGAATCCCCGGCATGGAATTGGTCAGCCTCAAATGCACGTGGGATATAGTGGCTGTTGCACCATCTAAACTGTGCAGGGTGCAGTGGCTGATATATATCCCTGTTTTTGTTTTTAAAAAGGCCTAAAATATTTTACCTAGTCCTAATATGCACCAATTCATTTGAAGCCGTATTGTCCAGTATAGTACCATATATGACTATTTAAACTTAAGTTAATTAAAATTAAATAAAAAGTAGAGTTCAGCCTCTCAGATGCATTAGTTACATTTCAAAGTTCAATAGCTATATGTAGCTAATACATACTGTATTCAGCAGCATAGTCTTAGATATTTTTATAGGGTGAGATCAATGTGGATAAATCACATACCTCTCACTGATGTGGATATAGATATATCTTTAATGAGATATTCTGCCTTTAATAACAATATATTTAGAGCATCAGATATTCTACCAAAAATTTGTGAAATGCCTAATTCTCTCATTTAGCACCTACTCCTCAAGTTCCTACTATGATGCTGATATAGGTATTATGAATATAGAAAAAGAACAAGCATACTATTCATGTTGGATTCAAATATTTGAAGTATTACAGCTACTGTGAATATGTGCCTTTCACATGACTGACCTTTCTAATTGGAAGATAAATTAATTTGTTGAGGTTCTTATCATAGTAAAATCTGGAAGTAACAAATATCATATAAACAATGTATGAGGAAAATAAAATCCAAGAATATACTGATCAGTGGTCTCTGGAGCACTTCTGTCATACTTATTGCAGATTTGCTTCTTTCATTTTCTGGAATGCTATAATTTTGGTTGCATCAAAACACAGAGGAGATGATTTGAAGGTTATTTAAGACAGCATATTTGAGTATAGTCTTCAAATAAAATAAGTAGGCTGATCCAGAAAATTTACAAGAAGAGTATTTGAGAAACACAACAATTAACAAATTATAAGCAATACAAGGTAACATTTGCAAAGGCATGGTAAATTATGGTTTATGTGGGCTTTTCAAATCAGTGATAAAGAAATATAATCACATGCAATTACCCTTTCAAGCTCTTCTTTTGACTTTTATATTCAATGGACTAAAAAAGGCAAAACAAAACTTGACTGTATTTGAAGAGAAAGGTGGTTTGATCCTGTAGTGGGAAGAGATTATGGTCCCAAAATAGCCTGCAGTGTGGAGGATTTACCTAGGATTTAAGGGCATTAGTTCAGAAAGCTAGGGTTAAACAAGAGAATGAGTTACTTAGGGAGGTTAACCTATTTCTTATTTCTCAAGGGCGTTTTGCCTAGAATAAGAGCGGCGTTGTACTGAGGGTTGTTTGGAAGGTGACATATGAAAGGAACAGGGTTTGATACACCAGGTGTTGTTTTTCTCCAATCTCCATGTGAGATCAATATATGTACCTGTGATTTGAAAGCCAGGACCATCTCTTCTCAGAGTTATCCATGGTATTGATTTCCCATGTATTCTCCGGTTGGTTTCCTGAGATACTGTCTTCTGTGAGAGCCCTTAGTGTTTTTCCCTGGCTGCTGAGGTTAGCAGAGATTTCCATGTCATTAAATGTAACCGACCTCCTTTTGTCTGTGTGGCATTCCATATCTTCAGGCACTATATAGGATTTTTCTTCATCCTTAAAGAGTTCCTCATCCTTAAAGTAGTCTCTCTTGCTGGGATCAATGGCAGCAGTTGAGACAGACCAGAATTATTTGATCATTTCCCTTTTTCTTATAATGGCCCAATGGTTTTGTGGAGGGTGTCATGGCCCTCCCCCTCACTTCTCTTTGGTCCTGCTTGCTAGGTCCCCCTCCCAAGCTTGGACTCGGACACTTTTGCCTTGTTGTCCTCCTGGGTTACTTAGTGGCCACCCTCCAGGCCATTACAGTGCTAAGTGCAATTTGACTGTCAGCTGTGGCACCCTTCCTCCACTCTTGCTGCTCCAGACATATGAAGTGGCAGGGAAATAATAATAATAATAATAATAATTATTATTATTATTATTATTGAGACAAGGTCTCGCTTTGTAGTTCAGGCTGGCCCTGAGCTCAGCCTCAAACTCACATCAGAGCAGTCCTCCTGCCTCTGCCTCCTGAGTGCTGGGATTATAGGCGTGAGCCACCATGCCCGGCACTGTGGTATGTGGTAATGATTGCTGCTGGCCGTGAATCTCCACACCCAGTATTGCACGTGGTTACTGGGGATTGAACTCAGGCCCTTGTGCTTGCAAAACAGGCTCCGGAACCACTGAGCCAAATCCCTGGCCCAGGGAAATTATTTTTAATGTGGCAAAAATAAGGGAGTGATCAGGCCTGTTATCACAATCTCCAATTTCTCTAAACCTTAATAAACTGATGGGCACAGCTAACCATTCTGAAGTTTCTCTGGTTTCAGCCTGGCTATTTTTCTTTCTTTTTTTTTTTTAAGGTTTTTTGAGACAGGGTCTTGCTTTGTAGTTCAGGCTGGCCCTGAGCTCATCCTCAAACTCACATCACAGCAATCCTCCTGCCTCTGCCACCCTAGTGCTGGGATTACAAGCATGAGCCACCACATCCTGCACTGTTTTATGTGGTACTACTGATTGCTGCTGGGCATGAGTCTCCATGTCCAGTACTGTATGTGGTTACTGGGGATGGAACTCGCACCCTTGTGCTTGCAAGATAGGCCCCGGAACCACTGAGCTAAATCCCCAGACCTCAGCCTTGCTATTTTTCATGCTAGGTGGCAGCTTTCAATCAAACAACATCCTTTGTTGCAGTGATAGCTTCACACCAATCACTTGTACCAATCAGTAGGCCAGAATTTGAACCAATCACAGGCTTGCAGTTGCTTTATAAACAACACTCCACTCAGATTTCTTGGGTTGGCCTAGGAGGGCTCCCTCTGGTATAATACCTTGTGCTTTTATACAGGTCCTGTTACAACAAAACCTTACACTAGTGGTCCTATAAATCTGTTGGTGATTTATTTCTAATGTAGTGTGGATTTGGAGGGTCTTGTAAATTTACACAGGATTCTGTAGTATGGACAGAGTGGTTGCTTACAAAAAAAAAAAAAGAGCAATAAACACTTGGAACTGTTAACTCTGAAGACATTGAAAGGCTATCAGGAAGCAAAGAGCAATGACAGAGACTAGGACTTGGTAGAGTTAATCAGTGGTACCTGGCATTTGCCAGCATCAAATGGTGGTTGTTGGCAGTAGCAGAGGTCAGCATCAGGCTGTGTCAGCCAATGGCATCTGGCATTGTCTGATGGCATGAGGTCCCCCCACAGAGCTGTATCTGCTTGATTTATGATTTCTATCTGAATTGAGCAAAAGGACCCTCAAGTCACTGACAACACCATCATTTTCACAGTATTCCTTTAACAGTATCCTGTGCTTGCAAATACCAATAACTCTAGGTTGTTCTCTTCCTCTACTTCTCATGCTATCAATTATAAATTTATAATAGATCTCAGAATGTGTCATTTCCCACTTAAAACCTTTGATGACTTGTGCATGCATTTAGAGGGAGATTTAAACCCCATAATCTGTCCTAGGAGTCTGGGCACATTTACCTCCTGCCGACTTTCCAATTTCAGCTCATTAGTTGTCATTCATTCATTTATTTTTGTATTTATTCTGTTGATTATTCAGCAGTTACATGCACTGTGCTGGGATGTGAGGTTACAACAATAAGCAACAGGCTAAATTAATTGCCTTTTGGAGGTTACCTTCTAGTATTACTTGACTTATCTGATGGTGAGAGGTCAATAATAAACAGAGACAATACACTTAATGCTGATGAGGACACAGAAGAAAAGAAAGTGAGGAAAAGTGTGTTCAAGGGAGTTGGAAAATATGGCCAGGACAACCAAAGTTTTCCTTAAGAGGCTGACATTTGAGTAAAGACTAGGGAGAGAGTCCATGTGGGAGTACAAGTGGCAAGAAAAATGGGATGTATGTTCAAAGTAAGGGAGAGGATTTTGAAGGGAGATGAATGGTAATGTGTTTTTCTTACTGTGATAAATTTAAGAATTTTACTGTGTGTGTTGATTATTCGACATATATGGTCTTTTTTTTTCTTAGTTTTTTGAGACAGGGTCTTGCTTAGTAGTTCAAGCTGGTCTAAAACTCAGCCTTGAACTCAGCAATCCTTCTGCCTCTGCCTCCCGAGTGCTGGGATTACAGGCATGAGTCACCACGCCCAATATTTTTGTATGTGGTTACCAGGGGTTGAACCCAGAACCTTGGGCTTGCAAGGCAGGCACCAGAACCACTGAGCTAAATCCCTAGCCCGACACATATGGTTCTTTAGAATGCCTGGCATTTGCCTTTTAGGATACTTATTTGGAGTTCCTTACACGTGTTGCTTGTATAAATAGTCTATTCCTTTTTCCTGACAAAAGTTTTCTACTGTATGGATGTGTCCATTTACTGTTGATGGGTGTTTGGGTTGTTTCCAGTGTGGCACTCTGATAAAGGAAGTTGCTCTGGACACATGTATGCTAGTTGCTGAGTACATGTATGCTTTCATTTCTCTGTTATGAATGCCTCGGGGGAGAAAGACATCTAGTGGGATAATGTAATTTTTAAAAATTGGCAAACTGTTTTCCAAAATGGTCATATGATTTTACATTCTTAGCAGTTGGGCATGAGTATTCAGTTGTTTCACATTTTTGACAAATTTCGATATAATAAAACTTTAAAAAATTTTAGCCTGATAGTATCATGGTATCATGTTGAATAGACATTAATTACCTCATTTTACACAGTATATTTTTCTTAGTGAAGAGTTTGTTCAGATATTTATGCCCATTAAAAAATCAGGTTGGGGGCCAGAGATTTAGCTCCATGGTTCTGGCGCCTGCCTAGCAAGTGCAAGGTCCTGAGTTTGATCTCCGGTAACCACATACAACAATGCCGGACGTGAAGATTCACACCTATAATCTCAGCACTCAGAAGACAGAGGCAGGAGAATTGCTGTGAGTTTGAGGCTAAGTTTAGGACTGGCCTGAACCACAAAGCAAGACCCTGTCTCAAAAAAAAAAAACAAAAACAAAAAACCCCAACCCCCACTCCCCAAACCCAACAGTTTGGTTGGTTTGTTATTTTTGAGTTTTGAGAGTTGTTTATTTAACCTGGTTATGTAGCATTTACGTATTTTTTTTTCAGCCTACAGCTTGTCTTTTAATTCTACTAACAGTCATTTACAGAGAAAGTGCTTTTAATTTTGGTGAAGTCTTAATTGTCTTTATATAATGAGATGTAACTCTTCCTTGTATATTCTGTTTTCAAGTCCTCTGTTACATATGTGCTTTGCAAATCTTCACTGTTGGTTTGGTTTTGACAGTTTTATTTCAGTGCTATTCAGAAAGCATATCAGGAAGTCTAGTTCAATCTATCTCCTTAGAAGATTGATATCTTCTTCCCATTGGCTCCATAAGCAGAGTTCTCATCTTGTCATGCATATATTTCCTATGCCTCATTATTCTCTTTTACAATACTATGGGACATTTGTTATAATTAGTGAGCCAATATTAGTAAAGATCATGCTTCATTTGGTATGGATTCCTTGGTTTTGTATCTCAGTTCAATATACATTTCTTTATGGTACCAGATGTACTTTTCCCCACTTCCAAGTCCCACAGTACATTTAGTTGTCATGGCTTCTTAAGTTCCTCTGGACTGTGATTTCGAAGGGATTTCTCAGACTCTTATTTTGTTTTGTTTTTATAGTCTTTAAAGAGTGTATGTTGGCAACACATGATGAATATATTAGTCATGGGGAATACACACGCACATACACACATATATATAACATCTTAGTTTTTATTTTATTTTATTTTACCTGACCTTTCCCTCCTTCCCCTCTCCCTCTATCCCAAGGTTCCCTTCCTTTCTATAAAAGGTCTAAATCCTTATTTCCCATCATTTGTCTCTTATATTTTTCTTCAGTTAAAATTGTTTTTACTTTATTTTTCTTATATAAGAACAACCATCTGATATTTAACTTTGTTTGTCTGATTTACTTCATTTAGCATTATAGTCTCAGGGTCCATCTATGTTCTGAAAAATGACCTTTGTCCTTCTTTATGACCCTTCTTTATGGTCCACTGTGTGTATGTACCATATTTTCTTTATCCACTCCTTTGTTGATGGACAGGTAGTCTTCTTCCAACATTTAACTGTTGTGACTTGTGCTGCTCTAAACATGGGCATTCATATATATTCCTAAAACAATGGTGTTTTAAACTCTTTTAGGATGATAACTAGAGAAACTGGATCTGGTGGAATTTCTATTTTTAGTTTTTTGAGGAGTCTTCATATTGATGTACATAATGCTTTGCACTATTTTATATTTCCACTGACAATATAGAAAGGTTCTGTTCCTCTTACAGCCTAATCAGCATTTGTTGTCTTTTTGAGTTTGTGGTGAGAGCCATTTTTTTTCTGGAATAAGCTTGAATTTTGGTATTGTTTTGATTTTCATTTCTGTAATGGCTAAAGATGCTGAAATTTTTTCCATGTACTTCTTTTTTTTTTGAGACAGGGTCTCACTTTGTAGTTCAGGCTGGCCCTGAGCTCAGCCTCCAACTCACATCCCAGCGATCCTCCTGCCTCTGCCTCCGAGTGCTGGGATTACAGGCATGAGTCACCATGCTTGGCACTGTGGTATGTGGTATGTGGTTCTGATTGCTGCTGGGTGCGAGTCTCCATGCCCAGTAGTGTATGTGGTTACTGGGAATTGAACCTGGGCCCTTATGCTTACAAGACAGGCGCCGGAACCACTGAGCTAACTCCCTGGCCCTTTCATGTACTTCTTGACCATTTGTATTTATTCTTAAAGTGTATTTCATTGCTCCTTTTTTGAGTGAGTCTTTTGAGTTCCTTATATGATCTAGACATTAGTCTTCTGTTTGGGGATTCACTAGAAATTTTTCTTTTCCTGTTTTGTAGGTTGTCTCTTCACTCTGCTAGTTGCACTTTTTGTTTCTTTATTTTGATGAATGTATTAGTCAGCTTTCTTATTCCTGTCACATAATACTCAACACTCACTACTTAAAGAGTGAGAGGTTTAGTTGGTTTGTTGTTTGTCTATGATTTGTACTGAGTAAGATTTGGCCACTCCTTCAAGATTATGGTGCAAAGTGTGCTATTTTTACTCTCTATTTTGATATGAAATTTTTTTTGCAGAAGTACCAAGAGTGCTTTTTATACTTATCAATATCTACATTTATTACATTTAGATAAAAATAGATAAAAAGGAGAGACTTAACTTGTTTCTCAGTTTCAGGGGATTCAGCTCACGTCAGCTGGCTTCAGGAGGAAACATCCCAAGAGAATGGACTTGAGGAGCAATGGTGCCTCGTTCCTGGCAGCCAGGAAGGGTAGCAGGAGGCAGCACCAGAGAGGAAGGGCAGGGAGCGTGTGTCGTGCTAAAGTCAGGCCCCTGTGACCCACCGAGACACAGAAGTGCGCTTTGCTGGCCCTTAGGCAGTTCCCAAGGCAACCAAGCTGACGCAATTAAGCCTGACCCTCACAAATACCTTGTAATTTTGAGATATACTGGTCAGGTATCTTGTGGATTTTTCCTCAACTAGGATTTGTCTGATATCTATATAAAAATTAGACTGAAGTTAAGGGGCTTGGGTGGCAGATCCCAGAGGTATAGTCCTGCTTTCATCACATCTTATCAAAGGTACGGACAGCAACATGGCTTGTCACTTTGCTGTTTGCTTTGGCCACTTGGCTGAGGTAGTGTTTGTCATTTTTTCCCCATACTAATCTTTTTGGAAGGAAGTCAGTATATACTGCCTACGTATGAGCTGTTATGAGGGCAGAATATCCACATAAGTTATTTGGTATCTTCTCCACAGGAAATTTTCTTCATTCTCCATTTACTTACACATCTAATCATTTACATTAGTGCTGACTCCTGGTGTTTATTTTATATTTTGGCTTATAATCCAGTAGTAATTTACTTATCATTGATTCTCATTATTATTGATAATTATGTTCTATGAAGTACCAGGGAACACAGAATTAACAAAAGCTGAATCATTACACTTAGGGAAAAATACATCTTACATAGATTATAATATTAAATCTCACAAATCATTGATCCTCCTAGATTAAATTTTTGTTTATTTTATAAAAGAGATAATAAAGTTCATAAATGCTTAGTGACTTGCCTAAGACTGAGTCACTCAGATACCAAAATAGGTTCATCTGAGCACAGGGGCAGTGTTGTGCTTACCACCCTGCTGTGACCTGCCCTGTCCTCTGAGCATCTCCGAAAGAGGTGACCTCAGCCAGGAGTGTGCTCTCAGCCTACCTGTGTCTTTTGTGAAGAACATAGGCCAGATTGTCTTAGAATGTTCCCCAATTTGTGTTTCTCTGATGCTGCCTCATGAATGGATCCACGTTATGCGTTTTGAGCTTGAATTACTATGTAAGTACTATGGCAATTACATCTGGAAGCACACAATGTCTCTCTTTGTTGACGCTTTGCCTCTTTTTATGACGTTAAGTTTGATTTCTCAGATATTTATTTTATCCACTATAAGCTTATTTGATTTGGTAATTAAAAGGTATGGGAGGTACTCTAAAACTGAGTAAACATCCTCTTTTCCATTAAAACCTTCTCTCAACTTAAATTTAACATCTGTTCACGATTCTTGCCTCAATCAATTTTTACTATGGTGGTTATAAATGGGTGATGTTCCAACTCTATTAGTTCTTCCAGATTTGTTGTTGGAATTACCTTGTGTGGAAGTTTTTCTTTCTTCCTCAGTTGGTTAATACCTATTTGCTCTCAGAACAGATTTCTGAATTCTTATAAAGTCTGTGTATTATAACAATCTGTTACTTTTCTTATTTATTTGCTACTCTAACTGTCCAAGATTTAGTCAGTGGAAACTACCTTAAGCTTACTTCTGTGTCTTTGAACATGTCTCCATCATTTGGGGAGGGCTTGTCTTATTTTTTGGCAATCAAGATATCCTCGGTTCATGGGAAAATGACCCCATGGTTTTCCCAAGGAGCCCCATTTATATCCCAATGGAAAATGGCATCTAGAAGTCAGAATATAGGATATGACTAATGTAGCATTAATTCTTGGCACTTTCACTGGAAATTGCTAAAACCATAAGATTTTTTTCTTTACTTCTATTTCTTGTCCAGCTGTTCAAGATTGTCATCCCTCAGTCCTTTCTTGTTTTGGTTTCTTTTATAGTAAGAAAAATGGCTCATAATATTTATAGTACTACTTATTAGTTTGATCCAAGTATAATTTTAGCTTATTTGATATTGCCATAGAGTCTTCCAGTATGGTTGTACTAATTAATAATCCCTCCAGTAGTATGTGATAGTTCTAGTTCTTCTACGTTATTACAATTGGAGTAGGCATGTCAAATGTTTTTCTTGATGATTGATGAGGTATAACATCTGATTTATGGCAGTTGGATATCCTTTTTTGACAAAATGGACCTTTATTTTTGTATTATGTTGTTTAGCCTTTTTTTTTGTTGCTTACACATATAT
The DNA here is from genome assembly GCA_004026965.1 of Petromus typicus. NCBI lineage: Eukaryota > Metazoa > Chordata > Mammalia > Rodentia > Petromuridae > Petromus > Petromus typicus. The sequence continues at coordinate 39,171 of PVIR01009598.1, read as the reverse complement.
ACTGTGTGTGTGTGTGTAAACATTCTTGATGAGAATCATTTGTGGGATTTAATTTTGAGAATGTCCCCTCCCATTCTCTTTGTCTCCCTAGTTCATTGATATTTTCCCCTGAGTATTATTGATATTCTAGTATCATTGATACTCCCCTGAGTATTATTATAAAAATTTTGTTATTTTTGCTTCTACTATTTAGAATTTGAAAACCTATTAGTGATTTTTGTGTATTATGTGAGAGTCAAGAGTAGTTTTTTCCACATTAACGTCCAAATGACATAGCACCTTTTATTGAAAAAACCATTGTTTTCTACATTTCCCTAGGTGTTACTTTTGTCTTGTGTTAAAATCCACCTATCAAAAAAAAAAAAATCCACCTGTCATATCAGTGTAGCTTTGCTTTTGAACTGTGTTTTGTTTAATTAGAATATTTTTTCCATTTTGTTTTGTATCATGTTATTTTAATTACTGTGGTTTTATAATAAAAGATATTAATACCTAGTAGTATTAATTCTTTTTTTTTCAAAATCATCTTGGGTTTTTGTGGGTTTATATATTGACATACATTTTATGGTGAGCTTTTCAATTTTCACAATATGAAAATTCACTTGGGATTTCCATCTGGATTGTATTGGATGCACATAGAAATAAAGAAGGAAATATATCTTCATAATATTTTGTTTTGAAATTAATGGGGATGTGTCTGATTAGTTTAGACTTTTAATATTGCCTCTCACAATGTCTTTAGCTTTCTGTAAAATATTGAACATAATTCTGTTTGGCCACTTTCTAAGTATTCGCTCTGCTTGTTTTTAACTGTTGCAATGAATGCATTGCTACTTCTTTCTGGTATATAGCGATGAAACATTTATATACTGACTTAATTGGGTAACAATGGTATATCCATTTAATTCTGAGAGCTTTCCTATGGAATACATTTGGATTTGTCAGATAAGTAACTATTGTCTGTGACTAATCAGAGGTATATTTATTTTTCAGAGGTATATATATACTTGTGATTATTTTATTTGATTGGTCACCGGGGGCCTAAATTACAATGTAATTTATTTTTAATTGCTATTTAGATATTAACACAGATTTATTTTTGTTGGTATGTATTTCTGGTACACAATGTTTAAACTTTTTGTGTGGAGTTAGTACATGTACATAACACCTAGAAGTTATACTACTGGGTACCTTGTCATGTTCCTGATCTTAAGAGGTAAGGTTTTGATATTTTACCTTTGACTCTGATATTAGCTATCAAATTAAAGTAGTACTATTCTATTTCTGGTTTGCTAGAATTTTTTTTGTCTTTGTTTTGTTTTGAGACAGGGTCTCATTCTAATTCAGGCTGGCCTTGAACACACAGCGATCCTCTTGCCTCAGCGTCCCAAGTTATGGGCTGACAGGCATGCACCACCACGCCTGGCAGCTAGAAGTTTACATGATGCATTTTAAGTGTCTTTCTGACACCTATAGCAAAGTTATGTTTTTTCTTTTATTCTTCTGGCTGATAAGTTATGTTGTTTGGTTTTTCCAAGGTGGAAACAACCTTGCATTCCTGGAATAAATTCAACTTCATGTATTATCTTTTTTATGTTATTTATAAGTTTTACTGCAATCAGTTTCATGACTGTTTACAACATATTAGACTGTAACTCATTTCATGTTTTAATAAGAAATTTAGTGTAGCCTCATTACATAAATTGGGGCATATGCCCTATTTAACATTTTTTTCCTGTCTTTCTTTAAATCACTAAGTAATTGAGAGAAAAATGGCCCAGGCTGCTAACTTTATTTTCCTGGGCTTCTTGTCTTTCAACAACATGGTTTCTTGAATCCTGGCTGCCTTGGTAGTTCTCTAATGACTTTACTAAAGATATTTTCTGTTTTTTCTGTCTTTTAAAGATTTTCTACAAGCCTACACATCATAGTTGAAAGGGGAAGTGTCTCCTTTTTTTGTTTTGGGGGTATTGGGGATTGAAAGTAGAGACTCTGTATTGAGAGAGATTCTACGTTTTTAAAAAATTGTTTTTGTTAGTATATGTTTGCAGTGCATAATGTTTAAATATCATATGTAGAGTTGGTACAAATACATTAAACATCTTAATTCTTTTTTCCTTCCCATTTCCTTTTCCTTTTCTCTGCATCTCTTGATTCCCTTCCCATTTGAGAAAGATCTATCTTCACATTTTCCACTATTTCTCTTTTATTTTGTTCTTTATTTATATTATGGTTTTCTCATATAAGAAACTATGCAGTGGTTAAAATCTTCTTTGTCTGGTTTCTTTCACTTAACTTTATGGCTTTAAAGTGCCTCTATTTTCCTACAAATGACTCAAATTTATCTTTCTTTATGGCAGAGTAGTACGCCATTATATGTAGATACTACATTTTCTTTATCCATCCATTGAAAGACATGTATGCAAGCAACAAGGACATGATGGGGTATTACGATCCCCAACTTGAAACTATACTATGAAGCCACAGTGATAAAAACTGCATGGTACTGGCAAAGTAACAGACCCGAAGGTTGGCAGAGTAGATTAAAAGATCCAGAAACAACTCCAGATACACTGAATCACCTCATCTTTGACAAAGGAGCCAAAAATCCTTGGTGGAGGAAAGATAGCCTCTTTAACAAATGGTCCTGGAAAAACTGGTCTTTAACCTGTCAAAGACTAAAGCTAGACCTATCTCTTTCACCATGTACCAAGTGGATTAGAGACCTAAATATTAAAACAGAAACACTAAACCTGCTGTAAAACAGGTTAGATAAAACTCTTGAAGACATTGGCTTAGGGGAGGACTTCATGAACAAAACCTCTACAGCACGGAACTGGCAGAAGAAATCTACAAATGGGATCTCATCCTATTAAAAAGCTTCTGTACAGCAAAGGAAACCACCAACAAAGTGAAAAGGCAACCAATAATATGGGAAAAGAATCTTTTTTTTTTTAGGTTTTTTTGAGACAGGGTCTCGCTTTGTGGTTCAGGCTGGCCCTGAGCTCAGCCTCCAACTCACATCACAGCAATCCTCCTGCCTCTGCCTCCCAAGTGCTGGGATTACGGGCGTGAGCCACCACGCCTGGCACTGTGGTATGTGGTACTGGTTGCTGCTGGGGTGAGTCTCCACACCCAGTATTGTTATGTGGTTACCGGGGAATCGAACCTGGGCCCTTGCGCTTGCAAGACAGGCGCCGGAACCACTGAGCTAACTCCCCGGCCCCTGGGAAAAGAATCTTAATCAGCTGTTTCTAAGACAAAGAGCCACTATCTAGAATATATAAGGAATTTAAAAAAATCAGCCCACCCAAATTTAAAGACTCAATTCAAAAATGGGCATCTGAAATGAACAGACACTTTTCAGAAGAAGAAGTAAAAGCAACTAAGAAGTATATGAAGAAATGCTCAACATCACTGGTCATTCGAGAGATGTAGATGAAAACACCACTGAGATTTCATCTCACTCCACAAAGAATGGCTGCTATCTCAGAATTAGCCAGCAACAAATGTTGGCAAGGCTATGTAGAAAAAGGTACACTTCCCCACTGTTGGTTGGGGTATAGACTCATACAACTTCTGTGGAAATCAGTGTGGAGATTCCTCAGAAAAACTAGGATTGGAGGTCCCATTTGAAATTGCTATTCTTCTGCCACGTATATACATTAAAAAAAATTAAAAGATTCATATCACAGTCACATATGTGGATGCCTGTTTATAGGAGCTCAGTTTGTGATTGCTAAATCTTGGAAACAACCAAAATGTCCATCAACTGGAGACTAGATAAAGAAGATGTGGTTCTTTTATAGAATGGGGTATTACTCTGCCATAAAAAATGATATGATTGGGTCATTTATACTCAAATGGATGTACCTTCAGGATATCCTCCTAAGTGAAATAAATAGGTCACAGATGTATAAATAGTGTATCTTTTCTCTGATATGAGAAAATGAAGATGTAAATAAGTTCTAGTATATATAGTTGATATAGTGAAATGGAAAATATTTAAAAGGAAAGAAGGTGTAGGGGTAAATAATGAGGGGAAAAAGAATGTGATAATAATAAAAAAGGAAGCAAAGCTTATATGTATAGGGGGTGGGGAACTGTGGGGTGGGGAACTGTATGCTGGGTAGGAGAATGGGAAAAAATGAGAATTAAGTTGTGTCATATACTGGTACAAATTCTCAATGTTGAATGTGATCATGATGTGTATATATAATGTACCAATAAAAATTTGAATTAATAAAAAAGAAAGACACGTAGGCTGATTTCAAGATTGAGCTATTATGTGGGGCTAGGGATTTAGCTCAGTGGTTCCAGCATCTGCCTGACAAAAGCAAGGTCCTGAGTTTGATCCCTGATAGCCACATACCACAGTGCCAGGCATGGTGACTCACCCTTGTAAGCCCAGCACTCAGGCGGTAGCGGCACAAAGATTGCTGAGTTCTAGGCTGGCCTGACCTACATAGTGAGTTCGGGGCAAGCTTCATCTACAAAGTGAGACCTTGTCTAAAAAAAAAAAAAAAAAAATTTAACTATTATGAATTGTGCTGCTCTGAACATAAGTATTAGGCATCATTGTAAGATGATACCTTTGACTCTGATGAATTACCTAAAAGAGAATAGCTGAATCAAATGGAATTTCCAGTTTTAGTTTCTTGAGGATTCTCCATGGGGATTTGCACAGTGGTTGTACTAGTTTTCTTTCCCACCAAAATGTGAGTTTCTTTTCCCTTGGAGCCTCTCCAGCATTCATGTTTTTATTTAGGACAGTTTCACTAAGTTGCTAGTTGCCCAGCTGGGTGCTAACCTGAAAACCTACTGCCTGTCCTCTCAGAGTGCTAGGATTACAAGCATGCACCACTTTGCCCGCCTCCTTTTTCTCTTGTTTAATCCCGTCTTCAGTTTGTATTTCTCACAAGGAGCAGGTAGATCAAAAGTTTTTCAGTGTGTGTTGCAAGTATTCATTAGAGACTTTTGGATGGCTGTCTGTGTTCACCTTCTCATGCTTGGATGGTTTAAGGATGAAGAGGAATATTTACTGAGACAAATGCTCTGTCAGCTTGACAATGCTCTTTTCAAACTGCGTGTCTCTCAAAGCGAGGCCTGCACGGTTCATTACCCATCTGTTGCCCTAACCTCCTCTTTGAAGATTTGCTTTAGATGATGCTAGTCTGCAGAGGCTTCTGCTTGCTGGTACATTTGAAGTTTAGTTGTAGAGGTTTTGGAAAAGTTAGGAAGCAGGTGCTTCTTGGCTTCACTAATAATGATTGCTTATTTGAGTTTTGTAGAGTTTCCTGTAAATATGCCCTGGAGGGAGATTTATGGGTTAAAAGCTGTGTAAGTATTAAATCCACAACAACAACAACAACAACACACACACACACACACACACACACACACACACACACACACACACACTCTCTCTCTCTCTCTCTCTTTAATTATGGAAGATTAAAACTTTTAAACAAAATAATTTCACAATTTAAAATATTTTAGTAATTTTTGGTGGTAAAATTGCATAGTAAATAAAATAAAACTTTACTGTTTGCTAGACATCAAATTTTGAACTATTAATAGATATGACTGACTCTAAGTTGTGTTCAGCACCAAACTTTTAGTCTTTCATAATAATAATTCCTAAGATTTGGTGGTGATAATAACAATGAATTCATATACCTAATGTCTTTCTCCCCCCAAAAGAAGCCAGTTATAGCTGGCTATAGCTGCCCACTATAGTGGGCAAATTGTTAGAAAAGAATTTTTATGAGCAAAACATGTGTTCTCTTTTTATATAGGAGCTTATTACAACAGAAGAAAACTTAATTCATATTATTTGTTTTACATTTGATAAATTCACTTTATTTAGCTTCTTTGAAGGAGGACAATCTTTATTTATTTTTTATTTTTTTTTTTGAGACAAGGTCTTGCTTTTTGTAGTTCAGGTTGGCCCTGAGCTCACTATGTAGCTCAGGTGAGCCTTGAACTCATAGCAATCCTCCTGCCTCTGCCTCCCAAGTGCTCGGATTACAGGCGTGAGCCACCACACCTGGCATTGTGGTGTGTGATACTGATTGCTGGTGGGCGTGAGCCACTATGCCTGACATTGTGGTATGTGGTACCAGGGATTGAACTTGCGTCCTTGTGCTTGCCAGGCAGATGCCGGAACCACTGAGCTAAATCCTGACTCTTCTGTCTTCATTTTTGCGGTTATTTTCTTGACTATCTGGTGTGACACACCTGGGCTATTCACTTGCAACCCAGGAATCACCAAATTTGCTTTCTTCTTCTTCCCACTCAACCCTTTCAGTCCAGGCCAGTCTTTTCCACCTGTTTTCAAGTATCATTTAATTCCCTCTTCAATTCTATGTTTTATTCTTAAGTTTGGTCTTGTTGATTTTAGTATTAACCAAAATTCCAACATTAACCAAGTTAATGGAACAAATGTGAGTTTGAAAGCTAGTTGCTATTTCTTTGATCCTAAGCTATCACTTTTTGATGTGGCAAGGATGATTTGCCTAATCATGCTGTTCCAGTGAACATCCTTGGTCTGGAAAATAGAAAGAGTAAAAACTACTACTCACATTTGTTATGAGGAATAAATTATAAGACCATGTATTACTTGTAACTTCTAGGTATAAAGCAGGATGTTCTTTTGCTTATATTTTATGAATTATTTTAATTACACAAATTTATGGATTGAGACATTATCATTTGATATCTATATACTGTGTAGTGATCAAATCAGGATAGTTTATATTTTCATCATTTTTTGATTAACATGTACTAACTATACATATGAGGTATAGTGTGATATTTCAGTACATACATATATATAGTTTACTGATCAAATCTGGCATTTCCAATATTGAATCATTATTGTTTTGGGGAGATTTTCAGTTCTTTTCTAATTATTCATAAAATATACTGTAAATCAATGTGCACTATCATCATCCCATGGTGTTACAGAATGCTAGAATTTATTTCTTTTATCCAACTGTTATTTGGTGCCATTCTCCCTGTCCCTTACTTTAGTCCACATCAAAAGGTGAGATAAATTAGATGGAGGATAAATTAGATGGTAAAATGGAGGATTGCTAAAATAGATAAAAAAAACTCATAGTAACCTTTATCCATAGAAGGATGAAGGTTAGTAAGTATCACATAGATACTTAAAACATACATATGTTTATCAGCTATTTCATGTCCTGCCCTTTGTGCTGAGTAAAGATATGAATCATGTAAGTATTGGCAACATATACTTTCCACCTAGTATTTACTATTTTACATCCAGGTCAATATTTTTAGCATCCACATATGGAGAAAATCTGCAGTATTTGATTTTCTGCATCTGACTTATTTCACTTAACATGTCCTCTATTCTATCCATTTTGCTACCAAGAGTAGCACAACATGGCTGAATAATCTGTTGTATATATGTACACCACAGTTTCTTTTCCTTTCCTCTGTTGATGAGCATTTATTTTGATTTGTCTTTGTATTGTAATGTTTTGCAGTAAACAGGATGTGCAGCTATCTCTGAGAGTCCACCTTTGCCTCCACCTGTAATTGTTTTTTTAAAATAATAATCATCTTCATAAGGCAAGAAACATTTTATGTTTGGATTTGTTGCTTTATTTATTTTAAGTCATTCTCTTCACTCATCGCAATGTGATCTTGCTAAGAAATTTCACCTTGGGGCCGGGGCGTTAGCTCAGTAGTTCCAGCGCCTGTTTTGAAAGTACAAGAACCCAGGTTCAATCCCTGGTTAACTACATACAATACTGGGTGTGGAGACTCACGCCCAGCAGCAATCAGTACCACATATCACACTGCCGGGCATGGTGGGTTCACACCTATAATCCCAGCACTTGGGAGGCAGAGGCAGGAGGATTGCTGTGATGTGAGTTGGAGGCTGAGCTCAGGGGCAGCCTGAACTACAAAGCGAGACCCTGTCTCAAAAAAAAAAAAAAAAAAAAAAGAAATTTCACCTTAATAAATCATTAGGTTTCAAAGAAAATTCAAAACACATAACCAACATCAAAACATTTTATGAACAGGATCCTGCTACTCCAGTTAGACTTTTCTTCCATATCTTTTATTTCTCACCATATATCTAAGCCTCATTCAAAAGCTGTGGTTACTCAAATTAGCTTCTCTGAAGGAGGACAGTCTTTATTTTTTGTCTTTTTTTTTTTTTTGAGACAGGGTTTTGATTTTTGTAGATCAGGTTGGACTTGAGCTCACTATGTAGCCCACGTGAGCATCAAACTCACAGCAATCCTCCTGCCTCTGTCTCCTGAGTGCTGGGATTATAGGTGTGAGTCACCAGACCCGGTATTGTGGTATGTGGTACTGATCGCTGGTGGGTGTGAGCTCTTGTATGTGTAAATCTGTTTTTCTAGGATGCTTTTACCTTGCCAATCTTTCCCTTTCTATCTTGGCTTCCCAACATTAAAAAATCTACAAGAGAATTTGTTCAAGGATGTTGCTCCAGCAGCCACACAAGAAATATAGAAGGCATGAAGATCACCGAAAGTTTGAGGCCAGCCTGGGTTACATAGTGAGTTAAAGGCAGCCTGGACTGCATAGCAAGATCTGGTCTCAAAACAAATAAACAAAAACCAAAAGAGTAACTTTTTAGATGTTAGAGAAAAAAAAATTAGCATTTAACAAGTGGAAACTTCACAGCACAAATGACATTATAGAATCAAAAACTAAGTTGCCAATTGAGAAGAACAATTGAGATATATGAATTAAAAGAGAGCCAAGAGACATGTCAATTACATGTAAGGTCTGGCTCTGACCTGGATCTTCCCTGAAAAGAGAAAATGTGTAATTTATGTACCAATTGCATATGTTAAGTGGATATTTGATGACACATGATTATTAAATGCGTGACAATGAGGTTGCGGTTTTTAAAATAATGGTGTTGGTTTTTAGAGTACACACTGAAATATTTAAGATGAGTTAATACAAAGTGTATGAATTTGCTTCTAGATCTCTCAGTCAAAGGGGTATCTGGGTGCAGTATCAGTGAAACGAGACCCCAGTAGCTGTGTGGTTATATGAACATTCATTCATTCGTACTGTTCTTTCAGATTTTGATTCAATTATAATTTTACATAAGAAAGAATTATCCATAAACAGATGGTACTGTGGAGGTAGAAACACTTAACAGTAGAAAGCAGTGACAGATGGTCATCTGATCGTTAGTGGGGTTATAAAACTACAAAGTGACAGAAATGCTACCAGCAGAGTTATTAGACTTCCACCATTTAACAGACGAGCTAGCACACGTCAGTCATCCCTGAGGACATTACTGTTACCTGTGGGTCTGATAATTAATCTTAGAAGCAAAGACACTGAATAATCCAGCAAATATTAAATTATGTTTTACATAGTCACTTCAGAAAAGCAAAGGCTCAGTTGATATATTTTACAGAATTTTTGTTAATACCTCATCATGTCTGACATGTCCCCATGTACAATATGATTTGATCCAGAGTCCCTCTGACACTTTGATGCAGGGACCCTGGAAGAGTTGCACTAAGATCTCCATCAAATGGACCCTCCTCTGAGAGCACAGGAGACTGACAGCACCACCTGCTACAGCTCGGATTTCTTCGTGGCCTTGATGCTGAGACCACGCTCTCCTGGGTTGCTTTTGGTCAATGACAGAGCACAGTGAGGGCCACCAGTGTTGGCTTGTCTGTTAACCTACCGCGGATTCCTCCTGTAACAAGCACCTTCTGACCAGGGACACTCCCGAGTCTGGTTCAAACTTCTGCAAAACTGTGCTGAGGAAAAAGCCCTTCTTTGCTTCTTGCAACTGTCTTTCTGCATCTCAGGCTAAGCGTCTCCTAACCTTCGCTTCTTCCCTTGGTCTGTCACAGGCATTCCTCCAGGAAACATCCTGCATGTCTGATTGTAACTTGGCTTCTACTTCCAAAAGGATCAAACTGGCAGTAACATGTGCTGAAAAGATAGGTTCAGAACATCCCTTGAGAACTCAGTTGGCTCGCTTGGGTCTTCTGTTTCCCATTCCAAAAGGCAGTAAGAGAATTCATTCAACCAATAGTGAATTATTTTACCAAGTTTCAAACAAGATCTGACTTTTGATAGTCAGCCATGGGATTCTGAAGCATAGCTAACTGCCGTGCCAGTCCTGCTAATATTTAGAATTTGTTACTTTCTGTTTGGACCAAAATTTCTCCTGGGGCACAAAGAAATGTTTTGTAATACCACCTTGAATGATACAATTCTCTACCACCATCTTGGGTGATATGGGATTCTGATGCCTACATATCTTTAACTACTCAGCATGCATATTGTGTTTTCAATTTATTTTAGCAATCTCCTTTTGGCCACTGTTCATTGCATATAATTTATCTCACCCTTTGAGGAGGACCATGGCCTCAGTAGTGGTGGGAAAGGCATGGGGAGAATGGTTTGTGCCCTTTCTACTGTATCACCCCAGTCTGGAATGGAAAAGCTTCTTAGAGAGTGAACCCCATTTCACTCAGGGCTCATCTTTACTCCCATGCAACAGTGCTGGCCTCCAGGAACTGAGTGAGATGATATAGTTTAAATAGCTTTATTTATTGACTCTCTTATTTATTTGTGTCAGGAGTTGAATTCGGGACCTTAAGCCGGCCAGTCAGATGGGGTGCTGCTAAGCCATATGCCAGCCTTCCTTCCTTCCTTACTGTGTTGAAACCAGACCTGTGAGAGTTAGCAGACTGGCACAAGCTGGGGACTTGCGCAGGTCCGCTGGCTGGACACATTCTCTCTCTTCAGGACCGGAGGCTTCCCCATGAGTCCGCCTGGTACTGTATATTCAAACCCTTCCTCACCTTCACCTGGCTCCTCCCTCCTCTGGTCTCCACAATGCCAGGGCCATGTGCTCTCTTGCCCCTTTTTGCATAAGCTTCTTCGTGACATGGATGAGCTATGTAGAACTCTATTATTTCAGTGTGTTTTATTTCCACAAAGCAAAGAAATCATACCAAATATGTATAACTGTGCATAAGTACAGAGATTTTGGTAGTGCATTTCCTACATACATATTTCTTAATGTAACTTTTCATTCTAAGAAAATAAATACTCTTACTGATCTTATTAGAATATTCATATTTAGTACTTCTTGCTTTTCAATATGAATACTAAGGATAAACAGACTGTTTACAATAGTAATGACATACACTTTCAAATTCTCAGAACTTCTTCTGGGGTAAGAATAACATGTATTTTCTTTTTTTAACACTTTGGTGCTATATTCAAATAATGCAGACAACAAGGATCATTCAAACCTGGTGTGCAAGCCATCCATCTCCAGCTGAAGGACAAAAATGAAAACACATTGCAATTATGTGTAAACCACTTCAGAAATTATAGTTCCCAACACTTCAGCCAACATGCTTTAAATGCACTTTCAATGTAAGAACATATGTCACAGTACATCAGTGGGTTAGAAATAAAAGGTAGCTCAAAGAGGGGAAGAGATGGATTTTCAGAACTGATAATAGAACAGATAAAAGTTAGTATAGTTGAGATTAAAGAGAGAACACAAACCTGATCCTAGGCCCTTGAGAAGCTCCAGGTAACTTTGCTGTCACCCTCACACCACACACTGTTTACAAGGAAGCTTCTCCTGGGCATATCTTGCACCCAAAGCTCTTGTATAATTCTTTAGTGAGTAGGATCAGGATTCGCCCAACAGCTGCCTCTAAATCTCGGAGTACAAAGAAATAGGATGAGCTTGGATCACGTTTTGTTTTTATAATGTTGTTAGAGGTAGTGGGGGGGGGCTCGCTGTTGTGGTATGACAAGAAAAGAAAGGATCAGACCTTGCAGTTGATCTAGGAATCTAGTAGTGATATACTGAATGTGAAGTGTGACTTAAAAATACAGTGAGTAGTTAAATTGCAAAGATTTATTATAGTAAAAGACACATTTTCATTAGTAACCCTCAAAATACCCTCCCCCACCTAGAATGCACTGAGTTCTTGCCACACTTTGGAGCAGTTCCAAACATCCTCTTTTGTGCGTGTCGTTAGCTGGGTTGTCACAGCTGCCTCAACTCCCACAGTGCTAGATCTGGTGAACAAAGTGAATGATGATGCCCACCGTATTTTTAGGAGCCTGATTTTCCTTTGAATAGCAGTTGGCAGCAGCATTAGCCATATTGTTGATCATGCTTTATAAAGACACTCACAAAAAGAACTTCCAGAACTGCTTCAGAAAGTATCAAGAACAATAGGATAAGTATGTTGAAAGCAATCCATGGAAAAGGGTTTTCCCAGAAGAAATCAGTTCTGCTGCCATCTTTATCTTAGACTTCTCTCCTTTGGAATCAGAGAAAATACATTTTTGTTGTTAAGTTGCCCAGTCTGTGGTGCTTTGATGTGGCAGCCCTAAGGAATACAAAGGCCCCTGGAAGTAGAGTCCTATCAACCTCTCTCACACACGTCAGACATTGTCTTGTGCATGCGGCACTCGGGTAAGAGAAACGTTCAGCTGATTTCTCCACTGTTAGGCTGGGAGATGCCAAGAGTATCCTTAGCATGACTTGTAGAAGGATGATCAATGAATAAGCATCCTGACAAAAACTAGCATCACTGTAAAGTGGGGTTTACCTTTTGAAATGCTGTCAATTGCCCACAGAAACAGTTCTCATCACTTTGTCCACAAAGGAATACTATAGAGATTAAGCTGAAAAATACTTCGTCGTGTGGAGTAGCTTTAGTTCAGCTGCAGACCTAAACCCTCACCTCAGCTCTAAATTGGAACTAGTTGTGTGAGTGATTACAAATAAAAGTCCGCCATTGGTCAAGTGTCTTTGTGTGACAAAAGACAGAACAGGTATTTTTTAGTATGATTGTGGTATAGCAAGGGGTTTATGTAGTGGGGTTCCTGACTGCCTTCGTGTGCCTTGTTAAATTATTGCTCTCCTGTCCTCTACGCGAGAAAAATCACTTCAAAAAGATAAGCTCTGGGCAGTACAATGACAGTTTCTTGTACATACATACTTTTATCTTCTTTTTTCCTGAACTCATTGAATTTTGCTCAGCAGGTTAAAAAACATTACCAGTCTTTCTTCTTGTCTAAGCAATGCCTTACTTAAATTAATTCCATTTGTATTTGTTTAAAAATTTAATTTCTTTTGAACTCATATGAAACTTTTAATGAAATACAGAAATTGTAATTTTTCTTGATTTCATGTTATAAAGTATTTGGCTTAGCTTATAGGAAAGACTATAATTATAACTTTATCTAGATTTCAATTTGTGACTCCATCTTTATTATTATGCCTATTTCTGTCCATTTTGGAACAAAAGAAAAATAAAATATAATGCAGCATCAGAATTACAAAGGAAAATCAGATGAATCTTTATTATCTACAGAGTTGTTAGGACTGGGTAAAAGTTTTGCTGTCAGTAAGCACAGTAAGAAAGAAAACACATTTGTCTGGAAAAATAATACTTTAAGTAAAGGGACAAAAGATTGTTTGAGCTTAAGCAAATGAGTTAAATATCTGATCCTTAGTTTACTTAAATGGGAATGATAGAAATAACTTCTCATAGTCAAATTATAAATAAATATGTCAATATTAGTAAATTATTTAGAACAGTAGCTGACACAAAATAAGTACTATTTTATTTTTTATTTTCTCCTTTAACTCAGTTTGATACCAAAGCACCCTTAAAAAAAAACCTTGTTTTTAAAATTTTTACAGAAAATTTAACTTTTGGCAATGACTCATGTAAACATATCACACAATATATTTAAGATCTAACCTTTGATAACAACCAATGTGAACATATTACAATACTTTGTTTAAGTAATATTTATTGATATAAATCTCTTTAAAGGCTGTGAAGGCTGAGGATTTAGCTCAGTGGTTCCGGCGTCTGCCTTGCAAGTGCAAGGGTCCGGGTTCGATACCCAGTAACCACATACAACAATGCCAGGTGTGGAGACTCAAGCCCAGCAGTAACAAGTACCACAGACCACAGTGCCGGACGTGGTGGCTCTTGCCTGTCATCCCAGCACTCGGGAGGCAAAGGCAGGAGGATTGCTTAGTTTAAGGCTGAGTTCAGGACCAGCGTAAACTATAAAGTGAGACCCTGTCTCAAAAAATTAACCCTCCTCCCAAAAAAACCCAAAAAGCTATGAAAATTACCGAGCTCAGTCTAAGATTTTGGAAACTATTGAGGTCTCTTGAGTGAACAAAGACTAGAATGATTGTTTTTATACCAAGGACAGTGTTCTATTTAGCACCTTGTTTTCTATTTATTATCTTGACAAAGCTTATTTAATAACCTGTAAAGCAGATTGTAGCAGCACATTATTTGGAAACAGTTAAAGGTTTAGAATAATTACAGAATTTAGAATAATTATATTTATAGACAACAATATGTATTAAATTATATAATTTTGATCTGTTAGTGACCTGGAAAAAGGAAAATATGTAATTAATAACTTTATCAATTTAAATTATAGGCAAATATCTTAAAATTATTTTTGAAGGCAGAAGGGAAAAACACTATTGAGCTCAAACAGAACAGCAGTACAATAGGACAGACAAATGGACAAATAAGCACACAAGACAATTTGTAAAACTAGAGTGGACTCAGATATATTTAGCCTGGTTGACTTAAAATATTTTAAAACAATTTTTAGGTTTATAACTGTAAATAAGACTAGTCAAAATTTTTGTAAGTCACTTAACAGAGATCAATTGTAAATGTAAACTTTTTTATAACAAGCTTGAAAACAAGTGAACATATACATTTCTTTCATACATCACTTACATATACATTTTAAAATACTTAGGTTTCTTGGTCTTTAATTGTTTTTATCCTTTTAAACAAAGCAAACGTACAAATTTTTATATCAAAAGTATATCTTTTTTTTAAAGACAGGGTATCACTTTGTAGTTCAGGCTGGCCCTGAACTCAGTTTGTAGCCTGGACTATTCTTGAACTCTTGACAATCCTTCTGCTTTTGCCTCCCAAGTACTAGGATTATAGGAGTAACCCACCGTCCCTGGCATTGTGATATATAGTACTGGGGATTGAACTTGGGATCTTGTGCTTGCCAGGCAGACACTGGAACCACTGCACCAAATCCCTGGCCCTCCCTTCTCTTTCTATTGGGGTTGTATGGGCTGAATACTGAGAACAGTATCAGGTTATATTTGCTCACATTTATACTCTCCAGTCATTCAGCAGTTAACTGCTGTAACTTCTTTCTCTGAGGACCTTATTACTTTAATCAAATCCAGAAACAATCTGGTAGACAGGGAGGCTTTGCCCCTAGAAATAAGATGGCAAGCCAGGAGCCCATGCCCTTCAAAACAAAATGATGACTGAGAAGCCAAACCCTGGGAGGCAAAGATGACAGGCCCAGGGATCATGTGACCAGGAATAGGATGGCAGGCCTGAAGGCCACACCACCACAGATAGGGTGGCAAGACCGAGGGTTTGGTTATCCAAACAGGATGGCAGGTCTTGAGGCCATGCAGTTGAGGACCCCATGATAGGCCTACGGGCCACTCCACCAGTAACAGAATGGTAAGGGACTCTCTTCTGTGAAACAAAATGGGGTAGGAGTCCCTTGTCCTAGAAACAAAATGGTAGGGCAGAAGCCCTGCCCCAGAAACAAAATGGTGGTCTAGGAGGCTCTGCCCGAGAAATGAAGTAGATGAGCAAGAGGCTCCACCCAGAAACAAAATGGTGGGCCAGAAGTCATATTAAAAAGAGGGTGGGCCAGGAGGCCCTGCCCCAGAAACAAAATAGTGAGCCAAGAGGTCCCAGTCCTAGAAACAAAATGGTGGTCTAATTCCAAACTAAGCAAGCAAGCAAGCAAGCAAGCAGACAGTTCAATTCCAACCCAATAAGCAAATATCCAATTCTAAATTAAACTAGCTTCCCTTATTCAGGGAAGTTAGTTATTGAGTTATTGAAGGAAGATACTTGTGAAAGGCCTTTCCTTCTACTCAATTCAGAGTAGGCATGTGTGCTGAATATTCTCAGAAACCAGGAAAACATTCAGAAACAAAAACAGATATCCATTCTTACCTCCTCTTGCTTCCACACCAGGCTAAACCAGATGCAGACTACTGCAGCCAGACAAAGACAGATGCTGACTAATGCAAAGACTAGATTTTGCAAGCGTCCTCACTTCCTTCTTGGGTTCAGAGAGCCTCTTTGAGCAGATGTGCAGATGTCATCCCTAGTCCTCTGAAGTGGCTCAGAGAAGACTCTGAGGGTGCACCATCTCTTTGCTTGGGGGGGACTCCTGCTGTCATCTGCAAGGGCTTTGACAGATGATCAAGTGATCAATGACGTTGATTATCTGAAACAAATGAGCTCTCATATGAAGCAGCTGAAAATAAGTCAATCCAGTCCAGGAGAATGGAAGATGCACTGAGGAGTTTTGGAGGCAAAGTATTTATTGCTGTCTGAGACTAACCTGGAATTCTTCCAAAGGAGTTAGTCACCCAAACAAAAAGCAAGGGTTCATTAGATAAACTAGGAAAAGAGGTGAGGTAAGGTTACATAAAAAGTATTTATGCACAAGAGCATAGAATTACATAACTGGGCAAGGGGCTCCATGAGAGGTTGGGAATATAGCGTCAGGGTCTTTCTACATTTATTTTCTATTCCAAGCAATCCAGGTTAATTGAAGGTTCCATCAGTCTCAGCACAGTTACATAACCCCATTTTCATACTACCTTCTGGAGACAAAGACATTCCTGTGTTATCTAAAGAAGCTGTGCTGTTACAAAGAGGAAGAAGGACGTTGGGGGCTACTCACTGCCTGCCAGTTAATAGAAGGGACTATTTCCCAATTCGATACAGGGAATCCTGTAATCCACAAAAAAAGGAATTATTATAGTTTCCAACCTGCTAGATGATTGAAATGCAAGTTTGTGTTCTCTAAAATCAAAGAATGAATTCTAGGAACAATGAAGGTTAAGGGTAAATAGAAGATTATTGAGAAAGAAAGCTTCTGTCTAAGAGAGAAAGAAGAGGGGCCAGAAAGTGGTTGACCCCTGCACTGTTTATTTTTAAAATAAATAAAAGAGATGCCAAGAAAATTTCTCCAGGAACGTACTGTTTTACTCCACACTTCGTTTTCATTAGATTTTTACCTGCAGGACAGGGAGAAGTAAGGTAAAAATGTTCTCTGATGGCTTCTCTATTGCAAACACTTTTATGGATTCATGGAATGTTTTCTTGACTTATCCCTCAATAAGCACTCAGAACAGAACACTGAGCTGAGGGAAAGCAATTTTGCAGCCGGCCAAAGTAATATGTTCTGCACTTACAATGTTTTGATGATGAGGCTTTAGCTCTAGATTATAAAGAAATGGATGGGCTCATTTCTCTCAAATAACCCTTTATAAATACCAGTTCTCTTATCGGAGGTTTTTATAAGTTGTGCAGGAGAAGTATGGAGTTATAGTGTCTGCTGGGGTTTCACATGAAGAGACTGTGTCCTACTGATAAAGCCAGAGAAGCAGTGTAGCATTTGCTGGTCAATAGCAGACACACCTGCTTTCCTATCCTGGATGCGATGGATGGGCAGCTTGCTAAGCCTGGGCAAATTATTCCACTTCCTTGGACCATTGGTTCTCTATCTGAGCACCTTCAATCTCATAATAGTGCTTGAGAATGAAGAAGATGATGTGTATGTAGCATTAACACGGTGAATGATTACATAGATGGGGTGGATGACAGATGAGGACTGGTGAGTGTGTAGAGCCTCAGGCTCTTCATCTGAAAATGGGTGTAGTTATGGCGGGTTTTTTTTCCCCCTAAAAAGATTGTTCCAAGAATGAATGCAATAACAGAAACTGATTAACATGTGTGAACTGTTTAACAAAGATTTCACACTATTATGCTTTGTCCAATCCTATTAAATGCTGCACATAATACATTTCAATTGAATTCACACTTGGGAAAATGGTATTGAGGGGCAAAAGATTTTTAGAAAAGATTTTAAAACATTTTCACAAGGAAAACTAAAGTATTCATATAAACTTGTATTATTATAAAAGCAGTACTTGGCATTATACAACTTAGAAAATGTAAGCCAAAATTCAGAATCAAAACTTGACATTCTTATGGCACAGAGATTACACAAAAACACTTAGAGCATATCCACACAGTTTTCCTATGAGTATGTATGAGTAATATTATATTTTTAACAATACAAGATCCTATTGTACACCTTATTTTATAATATGCTTTTTAAGATTATTATCTTGACATACAGATCAATATATTACTTTAATCTCATACACCTAAGTACAATGAAATACTCCCAGATGTCCTAATTATATTTTTATACCCAATTTGTCCAAATCAATATCCAGCACAGAACTTGTGCCTTAATAAGCTCCTGTTTGTTTCTTGATCAGCTCTATTTTGGCCTAATTTATATACAAAGAAATGCAAAGATCTAAGTACAGTTCAGTGAATTCTGATAAATGTGTAAACTTAGAAGCCAACACACAAATGAAGATAAAGCAAATTTCATCACTCCAGAGTTTCTGAGTGCCCCATTTCAATCTGGTGAACCCCAGAGGCAGCTACTCTTCTATTGGTATAAATTAGTTTTGACTGTTCTTGAACTTCATGTGAATGGATTGAGACAATATTTACTCCTTCTAGTCTGATTTCTTTCACTCAACACAATGTTTAAAAAAATACATTCATGCTGTTGTATGCGTTAGGAGCCCACTCCTTTCTTTATCACTAAGTGCAAATATACCGACATGCCAAGGTTTGTTTACCCATTCTTTTGTTGGGGTGGATTTAATGGTCCCCAAATTATTTGACGCTCTTGGCATTGAGAAGTGAAGTTTGTGCTTAACAATAGAAGCTGGCAGCTACTTCCTGTCTCCTGAGACACTTGGACTCAGAACACAGCTGCCGTATTGTGAGGTGGTCTATGCTGCCCTGAGGAGCATTCAATTATCTAAAAAAAATTTATGTTTTCAGTTTGTAATTTCAGTTTTTATTTTGGGGGAGTGTGTTCTGGGAATTGAACCCAGTGCCCTGGGTGTGCTAGGCAAGCTCTCTGCACTGCCTTCTCTACACTCCAGCCTTTTAACATTGTTTTAACTTTGGGAAAGTCTCTATAAATTGCCCAAGTGGGACTTGAACTTTTGATTATCTTGTCTCAGCTTCCTGAGTTTCTGAGACTATAGGGATTCACCACCAGGCCCAGCTTCAATTTTATGTTTTAAGTTTATGTATTTCTCATAAAATCTACATTTCTTAGCTCATTCAACTTGTTTTCTTTAAAGATCTTTACATATTTACAATAGTTATTTTAAAGCTTGTCAGAAAATTTCATGTGCAGATCTGGTTTAATTGATTTCTTCTGTTTTTTAAAAATATACTATTTATTTCTTTATTTGGTACTCAGGATCAAACTCAGGACCCTGTGCTTGTGAGGCAGGTGCTGTAACCACTGAGCAATCTCCCTGGCCCAATTTCTTCTATCAATTATGGATGAATTTACCTACATCTCTACATATTGCTTAATAGTAATAGTGTTCCAAAGAAAAGAATTCCAAAGAATGAAAAATGATGCTTTTTCCTTTCTTATCTTCTCAGAGGATACAAGCACTTCTTCAGGCAGCCAAAATGAGGCCTCTTCTCTTAAATTCTATCTCAAATTGGGTAAAGACTGGTTGCAGCTGGATTTTGTTGGACTTTTCTGTTGTGTTTTTGGATTTTTTGAGACAGTCTCACTATGTAGTACAGGCCGACTTTGAACTCATTGTGTATCCCTGGTTGACGTCTAACTCACGATGATCCTCCTGCCTCAGCCTCTCAAGTGCTGGGATGACAGGAATACACTATCAGGCCCAGCTTTGTTGGAGTTTGTGTCTCAGGTTTTTTTTTTTTTTAGATTTTTTGAGACAGGGTCTCGCTTTGTAGTTCAGGTTGGCCCTGAGCTCAGCCTCCAACTCACATCACAGCAATCCTCCTGCCTCTGCCTCCCGAGTGCTGGGATGACAGGCATGAGCGATCATGCCCGGCACTGTGGTATGTGGCACTGGTTGCTGCTGGGGTGAGTCTCCACACCTAGTATTGCATGTGGTTACTGGGGATTGAACCGGGGTCCTTGTGCTTGCAAGACAGGCGCCGGAACGACTGAGCTAAATCCCCGGCCCTATGTCTCAGTTTTAAGGTGACTTAGAGCTCACTGTGTTCTTGAATCCTTCACTTTTTCCTCACTACTATTGGTACAGTGGAGACATAAATTAATCTCTTTTATTTACCCAAAATTTCAATTCAGAGGGGTTTGATTTGCAGCATAGTCTGTTATGATTCACCTGTGGATTCAATTTTAGCAGGACTTTGGGATCTGAACACCTTGAAATGGCTAAAAGTCCTGCCTTCCACCCACCTTGCCTCCATAACCACTTCTCCTGCTTTCTCAGAAAAACTCCCAGAGATGGAGATATGTTGGTTTGAGTAATTATTTTTTGTGTTCACCCAATGATATATTCCATTTCCTTTTGCTGCTTGCCCTGTTGTCAAAGCTTGGATGGTTTCTCCTCATGACTGGTCTTTTGTTGGTGGTGAGTTTTTCCTACACATAACTGCACTCAGGTTGAGCCTGTGTCTGCGGGTGTGCAAGTATCTGTGCTCCTCATTCATCTCCCCATGCAATTAGCTTATTAGAACTTGTTTGTATTTTTATAGAAAAATATTTTTATTGCTAAATTGGAATAAATGATGGCCTTTTACACTATTCTACATCCTTACCAGAAACAGGTCTCCCCTAATAATTTAAAAGCATTTATTTTTTTCCATTATAAACTCTGGTTGGGGTCAGTTGGGTGATTTTTTAAGGTTTATATTATAGAATTCCTTTAAATATTAAGCAGAGAGTTGAAGGATATTGGATGTGCAATTGGAATTTCGGGAGCACCAAGTCTACCACTTATTAATTTTGCAATTCTCTGCGTAATTTTTTTTTTCAGAAGAGAGAAAGTGATTGACAGTGAGCTTCCAATACACCCAGGCAAAGGACACAAATCCTGCGAGGTAAGTAAAAGATAAAGGGCTTAACTGTGCAGTGATGGCGAACCAAGTTGGGGGATCTTCAGCATTCTTTTTTTTTGAAGAGACAACTTGTGTGACCCTTAGTTCCAGAGACAGCATCTTTCCCCACGTGACCCAGCCTGTGTGGGGGGGATAGCAGCAGGTACATTCTCTGGGAAGCTCAGTCTGGGTTCAGATAAAGCCCATTCTGCTCACAGCCTGGATCTTCCTACGACTGTGGCGAGGCAGCCATAAGTCTGCTATGTTATGTGTTCTGGAGCAAACCCGTAAAAACTTCAATGAAGCCGTCCAGTTTTCCTGGGGATGTTGTGTCTGTCTTTTACCACTTTGCATACACTTTAGTCCTAGCTCCTCCTAAGAATATCAGTGGGATGTGACAAATCAAGGATCACTTCAGTCATCCCTGGAATCTGATCCTCCTATGCAGAAATAGGTTCTAGGCCTTTCCTAAGTCCTATCTGGACGCATATAAGATGTTTAAACTGTCGCACCAAGTAAATGTAAAGTATAAACAGTTTACATATCAGTTGTCTAAATTAAGCTGTAAAAATAAAGTCAAAATCAAGTTTCTCAATAATAAAGTGGAATTAGTAGCAATTCTTAACTTATTACCAGTGATAAATAATTATGAATTTAATTTGAAAAATGTACAGAGCTAGACATATTAAAATGTAAGGAAATTTCATAGGGTTTTTGGATTTGGATGTAGTGATTATATTACTCATTTGCAAATACTATCATGTAAACAAGGTCTCGGTTGTTATAATAATAGAATTGGCTATTTCAAATTCTTAGATTCTATTTAATTATAAATTAAAATGATTTACTCATAAAAACAAAGTTGTGCATATTAACGACGTTCCATGTTCCTCATTTTCTGTAGCATCAACTTTTCATTTTTCTACATCTATATGAAATTATGCTGTACTTGCCTTTCTCAGCCTAGCTCATTTCACTTAACATAGGTTTCCAGCTTTATCCATTTTGCCACAAGTGACCTGGTTTCATTCTTCTTTCATGATTAGATAGATTTTAGATGTAAGGGGCACTGGGTGTACATTCATGAGAAGATTTAAGAGAAGATGTTTGACCTAGTCCAGCTTTGGCAGAGGTTTTGGTATGTTAAGAGGAGAGCTTATGCTCTAAGTAGTTGGAACCTACTGAAGGACTTTAAGAGAAGAGATTTGTATTCTCTGGATTTTTTTGTAAGACATAAATTACCTTTATTTGTCTTGCTTCATTCCACATTCAAATTTCTATATCTTTTAATTGAAAACATTTTTAAGCTAAGTTAACTATATTTAATATTAACAAAAGTATAATAATGCTTTTGCTTAGATGGGTATATATATTCTAATGCTTCCCCAAAACCATCCTTTTGTAAATTTTCATTGAAATGCACTTATTTTGTAATTTACTTTGTAACCTGTAATGTTATAACATAGGGAGGTGCGGATGGGCAGTCTAATGAGTGTGAAGGAAGTATTTCATATTTCTGAGCTTCTTATGTGTTACATGTGAAAGCAGATGCTGAAATAAACTCAGATATTGATGGCACTGATGTGGATATATTGATATACATATGGAAATACATGCTTTTATTGATTGATCATTATTGGATTTGCCAGTTTTTGATTAGCCCCTCTCTTCCTGGAGATTATAGCTGATTAGTGTAGTGAGAGGTGTACCTCTGAGTCACAAGTGGACCTCATGATCACCCAAACTTTACTGCAACTGAATTCTAGTATATATTCATGCACTTATATATTTATATCAAAGCAAAACTTGCACAAAGCAGAGCCAAACTGTCAAAGAAGATTTTACTCAAGGATGTTCCCATAAGAGAGAGGCCAGAACTAAAGTGTGAACTTAACTCCCCTGCAATACAGGATGGGAGAGGTTTTAATAGCTGAGGTATGAGGAGAAACCACTGCTCATCAGTGTATCCCTACTGGCCTCTCCTAAAGGAAAAGTAAATTTCCTCTTATATTCATGGGAGGAGGTAATTTACCTGGAGCAGACTGCCACTAGAAGTTAGAGTTCCTACCTTCCAGAAAATGGAAATGGATGTTCTCCATCTGGATGTTTGGATTCCAAGGCAGATCTGGTTGCCAAGTCCTTCAGGAAGAAATTCCTAGTTTGAAAAAATAGGCAAGAGGTTTTTAAAGAGATTTACATGTAAAAGAGGCAGAGGAAGAATTTACATTACATTACATTACATTTTCTTAAAAAAAATTCTCCAAGAAAAGAGAAGTCAGAG
Source organism: Petromus typicus (assembly GCA_004026965.1). Classification (NCBI taxonomy): domain Eukaryota; kingdom Metazoa; phylum Chordata; class Mammalia; order Rodentia; family Petromuridae; genus Petromus; species Petromus typicus. Next base: position 15,813 of record PVIR01009598.1, on the reverse strand, counting down.
CCTGTAGCCGGGAAGAAAGCTGAATCAAATCTAATCAAACCAAGGGGACTCTTTAGCCCTTTTGGCCATGCTTAAAGGTGTATGTAAGCCACATGAGGTCACATTACATGTTAATTCAATGATAAAATAGGAACACCTTACAGAATGTAACAGTTTGCAAAGTGTTTTCAATATTCCTCTATCAGTCAGCTTTTCTATTCCTGGAACAAAATATCTGATGCACTCACAGTTTAAAGGAGAAAAGTTTTATTTTGGCTCCTACTTTCAGTCCATAGTTAGCTGGCTTCAAGGCAGAAAGACATGGCAGGGGAAAGCTGCTAACCTCCTGGTAGTGAGGAAGCACAGAGCATTGTAAAGAAAGCCAGTGAGAGAAGAGGGAGCCAGGGAGAGGAGCACACCGTTCCAGCTCATGCCTCTAGTGACCTACGTCCTCCAACCAAGCTCCCCCTCCTAATAGCAACTGATGAGGTTGTGCCTCATGAGGTGATCCCCTCCCCAATGCCCCACCTCAGAACACATGAATATTTTAGGGGGCATTTTTGATCCAAACCACACCAATGCCATTTCTTTTTATCCTCACCACCACTCAGTGAATAATATGTAATTACTGTGTGTGATGTATGTGAGGAACTTGCTTCTCAGAAATGTTGAGTGAATTAACATGATCATGTGCTGGGCTGTGAAATGGGTAGTATTTTGGGGTGTCTGACTCCTATGGTCTTCTCAGCCTATGTTTCTGATTTAAAGGGAAATTTGTGACAAAATTTTCAGAAAACAAGAAAAATAATTGCTCTGTCATTGTATATTGTGACTCTAGATTCCTGTACTTGTCTTCTTTAATTATTTTTAATATAAGTAAAGTAGATAATATTGGAAGATAATAATAAAACTGTGACACATTTATAACAAGAATTGTTATGAATTACTTTGTCTAAGCAGTTCTCTGTGAAATGAACAGTTTTGATAAGGGAGATATCTGAACGTCACTGCTTAGGATCTCTTGAAATATTTGTACCAGCTTTTTAGGTGTCCTCCTGTTTTCCAGCAGTCGCAGGACAAGGTCATCTGCTATATAAATCTGTCATGAGCTACACAGCTCTCTTCCCTCTTGTGCTGAGCATCTTCCTACTTGAAATCTTCTGTCATTCTTTTGTAGATCCTCCTCCTCATTCCTCTTTTTTGAAATTTGTTGCAGTTTTGATTTCCTGCCATGGTAATAGGTTGTCTTTGATAACTACTGATGAGTGCTTCCACCTGGGGGAAATGCGGTCCCGTTCCTGTCAGCCCTGGGTAACAGCTTAGAAGCCCTATTCATCCAGTTTCTTAACAATGTCGATAGTTCAGGAGACCTTGTCATCTGTTTTACTGTGTCTGATGGTGTTTTCAATTCATACAATACAGAGTTGGAATGTTACTGAGGTGAGGAGCTCAGCAACTCTTACAGTCGAGGACAGTGGAAGATGGCATCTATAATTACAAAGGTTGGTTGAAAAGGGAGGATGGGGCAGTTTCAGTATATAGTGTTGCTCTCTGGTATCATGATAAAAATTTTAGATCTGGAAGCTGTCAGCCAGTGACTATAATCACAGTGGTTCATAGCTGAGGGGTTTTTTTGTTGCACATTTTGGAAGAGTTTAAATGTTGTTGTAAGTGCAGACTTACCGCTGGTATTCAATGACTATAGGTCAGGGATGCTCTGAAATACACCCCTCTATACATAGAAACCTCCATCTCCAGGAAAAAGAAGTATTCACTCTAGAGTATCAATAGTGCCTACATTGAGAATTCCCCCAAATTAGCTCTATTTTAATATTACTAACTTTTTACATTATTATGAAGATTACTATCTGTGAAACTTTTCAGTATCTGTGTTACTTATTTTTCCTTGTATGAAGTTTCTCCACCTTATCTGTGTTGACCATTCCCATTTTTTGTTAGACTGACAACATGCTCTGTAAGAATTTCTGGGCATTATTAGTTTCACAGCACTTGTTTCCTCTACACAACAGGAAACGAATACTCTGAGTGAGCTGAAAAGCTATAGTTGAACATGATAGCAATTATTATAAAAACTTTAGTATCTTAATATATGAGTCAGTGTCCAAGTCTGCTGGTATTCTGAGTCACTTGAAGCAGGACAGTTTGGAACACTGGTTTGTGCTTACATCTTGAAGTGAAGTAGGTGTCTCCTATATTCCTCCTATTTCCAGATATTAGCCCCAGGATGGGGCTTTTATTTTCAGTAATTCCATTCAGCCACATCCAGAACTATGCTAATTCTAATCAGTGGATTGATTTAGCATTGCATACTGTCAACCCAAATATCTCATGCCCAACCTCCAGTCAGTTCCAAAAACTCAACCTATGAGCACATGAGGCGTAGACCATAACACTTCATAACTGCTGCAGAAGGGATGAATATTCTCATAGATTCTTGTAGATGTGATTTATGTATCTCCTCATTCTTTTTGCCTTTTCCCTTTAAATCAAGCATCATTTATGTGTCTGAACCCCAGTTTGACCTTGAATTCTGGTGATCCATACTTTATAATGAATTTTTCCTGGAATCTCAGTAAGAGCTATTTTGATTAAAATTTTTAGAAAAATCTGCTCCCCTTACCTTTTGATGCACATAGTTAGAAAGGGTTAGTAACGAATAATGAGCTATTTCTTTTTCAACCAGCCAATAAGATACAGTTTTAAATATTTTCAGTGTGGATCAGCCAGTAAGATAAAACTTCACACTTTCTGTCAAGGCTGTGGAGAAAAAGGAACCTTTCTCCACCGTTGATGGGAATGTTGACTGGTACAACCACTATGGAGATCAGTGTGGAGACTCCTCAAAAAACTAGAACTTCAGGTCCCATTGGACCCTGCTATTCCCCTGCTGGGCATATACACGAAAGAATTACAAGATTCATATCACAGTGGCATATGTGTACTCATGTTGATAACAGCTGAGTTTGTGATTGCTAAATCTTGGAAACAACCAAAATTCCCATCAACTCTAAAACTAAAGAAGATGTGTTTTTTAAAATAAAATGGAGTATTACTCTGCCGTAAAGAATGGTAAGTTAAGAGTCTTTTATACTCAAATGGACATACCTTAGGGACATCCTCATCAATGAAATAAATAGGTCACAGATGTGTAAATATCGTATCTTTTCTCTGGTATGGGAAACTGAAGATATAAATGAGTTCTAGAATGTATGATAGATATTGTGAAATAGAAAATATTCAGAGGGAAATGGGGTATGATGAGAAGAAAGAAAAAATGTGATGGTATGGGCCGGGGATTTAGCTCAATGGTTCCGGCACCTGTCTTGCAAGCGCAAGGACCTGGGTTCAATCCCCGGTAACCACATACCTATACTGGATGTGGAGACTCACGCCCAGCAGCAATCAGTACCACACACCACAGTGCCGGGCGTGGTGGCTCACGCCTGTAATCCCAGCACTCGGGAGGCAGAGGCAGGAGGATTGCTGTGATGAGTTTGAGGCTGAACTCAGGGCCAGCCTGAACTACAAAGTGAGACCCTGTCTCAAAAAAAAAAAAAAAAAAAAGAAAAAATGTGATGGTAAAAGAAAAAAAGAAACAAAGCTTATATATATGAGGTGTTAGGTTGGGTAGAGGAATGGGAAAAAATGAGAATTAAGTCGTGTTATATACTGGTACAAATTCTCAATGTTGAGTGTGATCATGATGTATATATATTGATCATGATGTATATATATGATGTACCAATAAAGATTTAAATGAAAAGAAAAACAAAACTTCACCTCTCTAAAAACAGCAGAAGCTGTATGGTTTCCAACCATCATTTTTGGGTAAAAGCTTTATTCTTTAATTTACACGTATACTATATTGAATTTGCTTAGTGTTTTCTAACTTATAAAGCATTTCCATTAATTCTCTGTAACCTCACTCTCAGATATGCAGTGTGTCAGGAAAGTGTGCTCGGTGTACTTTCTTCTATAGCATGCAGATTTTACCTCTAAACAGCCCCAAGCTTTTGTGAGATTGGAAGCACAGTTTATACTTCTTTGTATCATATCAGTGCCCTTAATAGAAAAAAGTAAATGTGTTTTTGATGATTTATCTATGCTAATATTTTAATACAGGAGAATTCAAAATACCGAGACAGCGCTCCAGATTTCTTTTAGGATTAAGCAAATTCTAAACTTTAAGGATTTCAATCAGTCAGTTCCCAGTGCATTTTTATAGATGTGAAATCTATAAGTTGTGAAATCCGGAAGTTGTTATGAGATATGTTTCTCTGTGCCTAGTTAACATTCAGCTTTATTTCAATTCCTGAAACCTAGACTGTTCCTTGTACTGCTGGAGGTGAAATTACAGAGAAATCATCCTGTTATTTGCAAATATAAAGAAAAGCAAGAATTGGCTGCCATTTAGGCTCTCCAGGAACTGCTTTATTATGTTTTAAAAAAATTTTATAAGAACATATAAATGTATGAAGAGACAGTCAATCTGGGAACAACGGGCAAACAACATTGTTAATTTTTCCATTATCATCTAGTGTTTTTGAATAGATCAAATTTTTAGCCACTTAAAATATTTCATCACCCTTGAGAGGGAGCACTGTGTCAAGGGCCATTGTGTTGGAGTAAGATGACATGGATCTGAGTTATATTTGGGATAGTAAACATTTGTCTGAGTCTCAGGGATTTGTATTAATTGTTCATCCTCACATGACATTTATAAAAATCAAATGAGATAATTTATGAGGTAATTGTACTTTGAAAATTGTAAATTGAAAAGTATTAAAAACGTTAGGTATTTCTACTTAGAAATTTGGGGAAATGATTAAAATTGCTTTTCATGGATTATTCCAGATACAATTGGTGCACAATAGATTAACATTTACTAGCACAAAGCAACCACTCTTTGAGTGACTTACACTTTTGCAGTTCAGGAGTTTGGAAACGGCCTGACTGCATAGCTTTATGGAGGAATTTCTTTTTTTTCCTTTAAGTTTGTTGGTACATTTTAGGTATACATTATGCTCACCTTCATCTTTGGGGATCTGTACTGATACATGATATATCTTGGTACTTGTTTTTTTCCCATATTTTTGCCTTCCCTCCCTCTACCCATCCCTATTGGGAGGTTTTCTTACGAAGTTTCAATCTGATGTTTGTGGACATAGTCATTGTTTGTGTGTGTCCAAGCCAGTTTACTCATATGACTGGGAGTTGAAGTTGAGCTGCAGCTGGGGTTTAGAATTTCTTCACTCATCTTCCCAGATGGTGGTCTCAGGCCAGCCATGTATTAAACGAAGCCTGGATCTCCTAGCCTGAGCACCTCTAGAGCATCAGATGTAAGCTACATCATTTTTCCTTACCTACCTTTGGAAGTAACTCTTGTCCCTCAGTGTGAAGCAGACATATTTTAAAACTACCTTTGTCATTACAAAATGCATGACAGGGAAAGAATGAAAAGGGAAATGTTTCAAACGAAAAGGGAAGGGAAATGAGTTGGATCATAGATTTTAAAACTCTTTTAAGAATATTCTCTTGTTTCTCTTTATATTTTGTTAACATCATTAGTTCATTAAGTTGGTGTTGGGAAGGTTGAGGTCCCAGTTTTCACAGAGAGCCATCTGCCTATTTATCAAAATTTTTGATATTCTATTATTTGAAAGGATGATCTTTCTCTAAATATCTATTTTTCTTTTTCTGCTTAATAAGATGCATGATATCTTCCTGTGAAATAACATTTCACTAATTTACTTGTACTTTGATGGCTTTCCATCCTCAGGAACTCTGTAATCAATAGGCAAATATTTCTAACCTTTCAGCAGGTTAATAACCTTATGACTTGATTCTGTTATTAACATTATCCCTTTCAGAGGCTAATTATCTCAGTAGATGACTCACGTTATCACAGGCATCCCAGGTGGGGATTTTCCCAGCCTGCTTTGTGGCAGTCCCTTAGGTACCTCACAATCACATCTCCTCTGTCTGGCACTCCTATAAACGGACTTCCAGGTGCAGCTTAGTCTTCCAAAGGAGGATTAGCTTATTTGCATCCATATGTGCTTTGTCATGTAGAAGGATTGGCAGAGAAAATTGCTAGTGGTACAGTTTCTTGCCTCTAGGTGAAGCCAAACCTCTCACTGTGAAGCCCAGCAGGCATATTTTGAGTAGGCTGTCTACCAAAGGGGAGCTCTCCTGTTGCTTTGTTCTCAGCCACAGAGCATGTGTTTTCTGTAAGATTCTCAGAATTTCCAGAAGTAGGTTAAAGAAGTTGACTGAGGTGGTAGTCTTTGAAAGATTTATGTCAATGCATACTTTTCATAAAAGAATTAAACAGCTAACAGGTCTCTTAGTGACATGATGCCTGGGGAATAATATTTCTGTTGTTGTTATTTTAAATCCACCTCCTATACTCAGCCTCTTTGTTGGAGATTTTATGACTCTGACGGGTCCCTTCCTAGGGGATCCGTGGTGAAGTGTTGTCAGCATTTTACGCACCAGCGTAGCTACTGCCATACACTGATTGGGAAAGTCTGCACATGTTTGGGGAGAAGGGAAAGATTTAAGACTGCCGATATTATCACAAAATTATGCAGAATGTTGATTACCTTACGTGAATTACCAGACCTGATCATAATAACCACTGCTTAACATTTATTCACCATTGTGAAAAGTCTGCCTGAGGCAGAATGGATTTGAATATTATGATGGTGTTTGCTCTGCTTTCAAATTCTTACTCCTCGCTCTGTGATCCAGGACAAGTTAGGCTCCCTATTTGAACTGTAGCCTCTTTGAGACTACAAATGGAGCTGATGTTTGTGGGATTATTATCCATATTTGTTGATGTGGCCCATGTGAAGTACAGTGCTCCTGTGCGGTTAAACGGATGCTATTTAATCAACCAATCGTATGCTCCACAGCTTCCAGATTGTGTCAGAAGATGAAATGTGGTTGGAAATTATCATTACTACCTAACTCAATAGAAACATTTATTTTAAATTAGAACTCCAGTTGTTTGAATTAAATAAAATATATTGTTTCACATTTTAAGCTCCAAAGCAATCAATTTGAGAGTAATTTTTATTCCTCAGTGGATTAACCAGGATTTGACCAGGAGACTGGAAACCACTGGTAGTATTCTAAACTGGACTGGGAATGAGAGGCTTTCAAAATGGGGGAAAAGACTGAGAAAGAAAATGTCTCCAGTCAGTTCAGGAATCTGGAGGCCTTTGCCAGGAAGCCTGTTTGTCGCCTCCCTGAAGTCACTGACTTGTGGGAGGGCATTCTGAAGGCTTGACTAGTTGTCACTTCTACCATTTGCTGAAGTCCTCAACTGCCCAACATTGTTGCCTAGGAACCAGTGGCTATTTCTTTTTCACCTCCAAAATCTCCTCATTTTGTTCAGAGAACAAAGAAATTGATAAGTATTCTTTGGACGTATTTTGAAGTATCTGTTTGAGAATAACTTTGCAGATTTGAACATGGGGTACTATGGGTGGTTTTGGTAAAATGACAATTGTTTTTTGTACCATGAGGTCCTGTCTTTAGAAGAATTCAATAGGAAAATAGAGGACTGAATTTTTAAAAATAGAATAGACACATACTTATTTTTGATTGCAAACTCTTTAAATCACTGCTTTGTAGTTGATAGTGAGCTGCCACCCAACACTTCATTCTGAGAGAGGTGGTGGTGGAAGCAGTGTATTCACAGGGCCAACCTGCTGGCATGTTCTGAAGTTGACTTCCCTGGATCTGTAGCCTTGGATGGAGAACATCTTCTTCATCTTCTTCATCCTCTCCTTCCTCTTCCTTTTCCTTTCCTTCTCCTCCCCCTCCTCCTCCTTCTCCTTCGCCTTCTTCATCTTTCTTCTCTTCTTTGTTTTAGACAGGGTTTCACTTTTGTAGTTCAGACTGGCCCTGAGCTCACTGTGTAGCCCAGGTGAGCCGGGAACTCACAGCAATCCTCCTACCTCTGCCTCCTGAGTGCTGGGACTACAGTCATGAGCCACCGTGCCTGGCTGAAAAGCTTCTTTTACTGAAAATCGCGAGCTAAACAGTTGATCGCTAGCAGTTTCAGTCTAGCAGGTATATGAGAACTATAACACAAGCCATGTTCACAGTTTAATTGGCAATACAGTGCCATTTAATTAAAAATAAACTGAGAACAACCCTTAGAAATATTCTACCGCCTTAGATCATTTTCCTCTAGGAAGGGCTCTCTCTGTGTTTGGAACCAGGCAGGTAAGGTTGGATGGAGTTGACTGATACTCCTTCTCTGACTTTAATGAGCTAGACTTTCCTCTGTAATTTGTGCTAAGTGTGGGCAATTAGAAAGACGAATGCTTTAAGGGAGAGGCCATCTATGGACAGTTCTATACTCATGTTAGACTAAGTGTCTCTTTTCTAAGTAGCCCATGGTGCTTACTGTGATGTTCTATGTGCTTCTTCTAGTGCCTGTTCAGTTAGCCATTAATATAGCCTCCATGTGTTTTTCCTGATTTTCTAAAGAGATGGCTCCTTTCTCCATTTATTTAGTTTATATTTGTAGAAAATATCCATAATATCTTTGAATGCCATTATCAAGGGCATCCTTGGATTTCCTTAAAATGCCAATAAATCCAAACAAAAATAATTCCCCAAACCAACACAAAACCCTAAAGAAGACAGGCCTTTGTCACTGGGAGATTGTAGTCCAGTGTGATTTGACTAAAAATGGTGATTGTCAGTGAAGCTTTGAACCACCTGAAAGAGGTGGAACCATTTCAGATATTTGTCTTTGTTTTAAGACATTTGATTCAGTCTTTAAAGCCCTATTTATCAGCGCTTCTTTCCATCCTAGCTGTGACTGCTGACCCTGAGCTGGCAGTAGAAGTTAAGTCTTTATGTGAAAGTGATTTAATGTTACTTCTGCATGGATAAAGGCACAGAATCACCGATCGAGGTAAAGAAATGGAAATCTAAAGGCTCCCACAAAGCAGACATTAAAACTGTTAAAATTATTAGTGGTAGATGACGGAGTAATAGGTGTTTTATTTCCAGTCCTGTATGAAGCAAAGACAACTAGAACTTCATAAAGACTCATTACTATATATTCATGTTCTTTATATGCAATTGTTCATAAACTCACATTACTATAAAAATAAATTTTAAATAATGCTATTACTCTTATACCTTTTGCTTTTTGTTAAGAATTTTTTAAAGTTATATTTTTCATGTAAACTGGATTCTTAATATGACAGGTTCAGATTTGGGGTCCATAAGAATGCCCTATGGTGACATGTAGAAAAGGATACCCCCTTGCTTCAGTTGTCCATGAAAGAAATGAACCAAAGCATCAGGGTGAGTTGTGATGTAGCTAAGTTCTTTTTTCCCCCATCATCATTTTCAATAAGATAAAACAAATGCAAAAACAAAACAATCATAATGTTTATACATTTGTATGATCATGAAATGAAATACTCTACAGTCGTCAAAGTAGATGAAATATATTGACATTGACAAATAGCACTTCACATTATTATTATTATTATTATTATTTACTAGTTTTTCAATTACACATTTGGAATCCAGAATGGTGATGTACATTTTGGGGAACTGGCACCCCATAACACATCTGGGTGATTTTCAGCCCTTTGCCTCCTTGTCCCTCCCTCTCCCTTCCCTGGGCTATTCCCAGGGCCCCTCTGGAACTCCAGGCGTTGGTCTATACCTAAGGCCTTTGAATGGATGCAGATATGGGTAATGAGATGAAGAGACCGACGGGAAGCCCTCTTTCCTCTCCCCACTCTTACTCCCAGTCACCATAACTCAACTTCCCTGTGCTGCATTTGTTTCTCCTCTGGCATTACAAGGTCCTGAAGGACAGGCTGAATTCATTTTTTCCCCCCTCTCTAAACACTTAGCAGTACTCCAGGCTCACATTTCACTCACTAAGTCAGGAGCGGCTGGAGACTTCATAACTTATCCCACTTAAGTTATGTGGTATAATAAAAAAGACTGCGAATATTAAATTTAAAAATAAAAACATGACCACAGCAAAAGGAACATTACCATTAATCCCTTCCACAGTACCTCCCCTTGCTTCGAACACTCATCCCACTTTCCCTGCTGTTTTCCAAAGCAGTTGTGGAAGTCCCCTTTCATGAGTGTCTAGCTGCACTACTGTGACTGCCTCAGGGCTCTTGAGTGAATTCAAAACATTTGCCTTTCCTGGTCATTTTGACTTTGGAGAAGAGCCAGAAGTAGCATGATGCCAGATCTGGTGAATAAGGTGGGTGTGATGCACTGGAATGTTTTTGTTCGACAGAAATTGCAGTAAACATTTTGAATGGGTTCAGGGCCTTGAGGCAGCCATGACAGCACAATGGAAGATGTGAAAGAGAACTTCCAGAATTGCTTCAGAGAGCGACAAGAGTGATGGGATATGTGTGTTCAACATGAGGGAAGTGTTTGGATGGAATGAGTGGCAATAGGTTTTTCACTGTAATAAAATTTAAAAACCAATTTAAACATTCACCATGAATTTCTATCACTCCTCGTCAATGGTGAGTGTACCTTGTGAACATCACTATTAGAGAGAAAAAAAATCCAGGGAATTAGGTTTCTGTGAACTCTGAGTATTGGATTGAATGGTGGACTGGCCCTAATTCTTAGAATATTTGTCGACATGTGACTATTTGATAAAAGGATCTTCATAGGTAACTGAGTAAAGATCGTTAGATGATGAGATCATCCCAGACTGTGCAGATGGTCCCCAAGTGCAATGCCTTTTCTTCTAAGAGATAAATAAGGGAGATTTGACAGAGGCAGAGACAGATGATCATGGAGACGGAGGTTGGAGCGATGCAGCCATAAGCCAAAGCCCACCCACCGAGGATTGTTGGTGGCCAACGGAAGCTAGAAGAGGAGAAGATGGACCTTCTCTAGTGCCTCAGGAGGGCATGAAGCCCCTCAATAAATTGATTTTGAACTTTTCAACTATGTGAGAACAAGTTGCTATTGAGTCTCCAGTGTGTGGTAAATTGTTATGGGCAGTTCTATGAAATGAATACATCTTAGTTCTGAAGAAATGTTCCCCAGAGACCACCAGCCTGTGTCTGCAGAACCTGGGAGATAGACAGGGCTGCAGGGTTCCTTCCCTCCCCTCCCCTCCCCTGTACTCTCCTCCTCTTCCTTTTTCGCCCCCTGTTTTCCCTTTGCTTCTGGTCCTTTTCTTTCTCTTTTGCTTTTCTTCCCTCCTCTTCCTTCCCTTTCTTTCATTTCTTTTCCTCTCCTCCTCACCCTTCTTCTTCCCTTCCCCTCTCCTATTTGTTCCTCTTCCCCTTCCCTCCTCCTCCTCTTCTTTTCTTCCTTTTCCTCCTCCTTCTCTTCCTTCTCCTCTGCCTCATCTCCTTCTCCCTACCTTTCTTCCTAGTACTTGGGATTGAACCCAGGACTTCACACTGAGCTATACCGCAAGTCCTTTCTTATAAGTTTTAAATTCTGAGACAGGTTCTCACTAAGTCATTCAGTTTTCCTGATGGGCTCAAACTTGCAGATCTTCCCGCACAAGCTTTCCAGGGTGCTATGATTATAGGTGTGCACGACCATGCTCTCTGGTGTTCCCTTTGCTCCTTGCACACTGGAAGGCTCCGTACAGATTTTGGGGGCATGGAATGTATCTTCACCAAAACAAGATTTTAGCTGCTGCGCTTGTCAGAGATCAGCTGAGCCTGGGAGTTAGGGAATGAGGAGGAGATACTGTCAGTCAAAATCTTCTCTTTTTTCAAAAATCTGCTAGAATCTTGCATTTATTATATTTTAGAATTTTGTCCCTATAGGGAGACGAGGTATTCATTCACAGACAAAACACACTCAGGATAACATCAGAACAGATTTATGATACTGCACCAGAGAAGGGAATTGTGGTAAAGGAAATATTTGTTACTTGGACAGATGCTTCTTGGGGGGAGCAAGGATGAGGAGAATAGTAGCGGCAAGTGGAAGGGTTACACTGTAAGCAGCAGCCCAGAGGGAAGGGTGAGCAGGAGGGAAGAAGTCTCGTGTGCCAGCAGGGCTAATCAAGAGAAGCACATTTAGTGCAAATGAGGGTGGGGAGTTGCCACCAGAGGATTTGGGTTTGTCAATTGAGGATTTGCTGGATCTGTTGAGCAAGGTGGAGATGCTGCGAGGCCTTAAGAGGTTAGTGCTGGTGGGGTGATGGATAACATCATTCCATATCTCACCCCCATCTGCTCCCTGAGAAGATCTCTCTTAACTTCTCCATGGAAGGATGATTTCGCCTCATCTCTTACCCTATGCATAATTCCGTCACTGCTGTCCAGTGTCTCCCTACATGGCTTGGATTCCTTTAGGATCGAAAAGATCCCATAGAGATGCATCTCAAACACTTAGTGCAAAGCCTGCTTCCAACAGGTAGGTAATTTCTGTTGAGCCAACTGATTTTTAGGAATGACTCCCGGAGAAGACTAAAGACTTGCACTCCAGCTCTTAGAGCTACTATCTCTTCATAGGCAGGAGCTGTACAAAGGGTCTTTCATTATTGTCACAAGTGAGGAAACTGTGCCCCTGGTGTCTAGCTCAGGAAAGCACTCTCTTATTTTCACTGTCTGCAGATGGTCTCCAAGTGGGAGGGGTATCTTGTTTGAGTCAATGTAAGATTTAGAGAAAACAAGTAGATAATAGCAGAGAGTTGCCCTCGCTTGGTGAGGACTGATATGTACAAAATATGATATTTAAGATCATATGCTAGACAAGAATTTTTATGGCTTGGAAATTGCCACGACCACTTTTTCACATGTAATAAGCAGGGGTGATGGGAAGTAAGAGGCTTTCTTTGGCCATAAATTTTCAAAAGAGATAGATAGGAAATGTGAAAGTTGCCCTGGTTTCCCGGAGACATGAATGGAAAGTTCTCCTTGCATGGGAATATTTAGGAATGGGGATAGAAAGGAAGAAGATGACAATGTGACAGTCCCTCTATGTACAATCTTTGCTTTGTGAGCTATTAGATGTTGTGAATGGAGAAAGCATTTGTTATGATGGACATGTAAAACAGAACTATTGCTTCTGTGGTAGTGAATGAGAGATAGGAGATGCATTTAAGTACCCGTGGTATAAATTGTATATCCTGGCTTTTATGTATCGTCATAATTTGCAGGCACCACCCCCCACAGTGTAGAGTGCTGGCTTTTTTCTCTCTTCCCATGGCTTCTTCTTTATCCTTATTAATAATTCAGATACATTGCTTAATGTCAGATTCCCAAGTATTTGGGCACATTTAGTTCTTTAGAAAAATAGAGAATATTTGAAAGCTAGGAAAATTTGATGACAACTATTCTGCATTTCACTCATGTCACTGCCCATGCTGGGCGTTGATATTTGAGCCTCTTTGCTTTTTCCTAGTTGGAAACTTCAGAGGATATAAATATTTATTTTAGATCTTGGCTTACCCCTTCCCAGGAAGGAGTGATTTGATGAGGATTATAAATATAGCAGATTGTGAAAAATCTTGTCCTTGCAATAATCTTGTGTCCTTTTCTCACCAGAGGTGACAAAGGCTTGATTCTCAATACAAAAAAAAATGACTGTACATATGTCTGCCCATCATCTTTGTCAACCATGGGCTAAAGTTAGAAGACAAGATGCTTATAATGTTTATTTGACTTTTAAAGGATAAGTAGTTTTTTAAAAAATAAATAGAAATATACCTCACCAAGTCACACATGTGAAGTAGTGAAACAGAAGAGAAATATCCATACAATGGAGCTATAAAGGTATGTTGGTCAGGGTTCCCTGGAGAAATAGAGCCAATAGAATGCAGTGGTTTATTGATAGGCTTTTGAGGGATTGACTGCTGTGGTTACAGAGGGAGAGTAAGTGTAGCTCCAATCCTGATCCTAGGGCCTGAGGACCTGAATGCTGTCTGATGGCACAAGAGCTCAGCTCAAGAGAGGATAAATTTACCCTTTCTTTGTTTGTTCCATTCAGGTCCTCAGTAGATTGAATGATGCCACTCGCATGGGTGAGGACAATCTTCTTTACTCAGTCCACAGATTCTGTGCTAGTCTCACCCAGAAATACTTTTTTTTTTTTTTTTTTTAAGGTTTTTTGAGACAGGGTCTCGCTTTGTGGTTCAGGCTGGCCCTGAGCTCAGCCTCAAACTCACATCACAGCAATCCTCCTGCCTCTGCCTCCCAAGTGCTAGGATTACAGGCGTGAGCCACCACGCCCGGCACTGGTATGTGGTACTGGTTGCCGCTGGGGTGAATCTCCACACCCAGTATTGTTATGTGGTTACCGGGGATTGAACCCTGGTCCTTGCGCTTGCAAGACAGGCGCCGGAACCACTGAGCTATATCCCCGGCCCTCACCCAGAAATACTTTAAAAGACACATGTAGGAATAATGTTTTACAAACTATCTGGGCATCCCTTAGTCCGGGTAAGCTAACGTGTAAAATTAACCATCATGCAAGGAATGGTTTTGAAAATACTCATTTAAAAAATGCTTTATTCAGTTGGAAGCTGACTCAAGTGGATATATCTGGGTGGTCAGAAGTGATGGTGACGTGAGATATCCTATTGGTTAAACTCTTTTGGAGTATAGTCACAGATACACAACACTTACACTGCTCTTTGGTGCTTACATGAGGTGCAGGGTGCAATTATCCACTCTGTGTTGGAACGACCTTTTATTTCCTATCTCCATCAGTAAACTTTCTGAGGAAAGTAAGTCTTTGCATATCACCAAGAATTTCCAACATGAAAAATACTGATGATGTGTAGTGAGGAGTCTTCTTGGGCTGTGGTGGGAGCACACTTTGGTACAACCACTATGGAAAACGATTTTGCCGCCTCTAGGAAACTAAGCACATCCACCTGGCAATTTCATTGTTAGGTGCACAATCAACTGAAATGCCAATGCATATTTATCTAACAACACCTACTAGAATGGTCATAGTAACAGTATTTATAATATCCTCACAAATAAACCACTCACTATCAATAATTGAATAAATATTCATAAAATGAAATATCCTAAAATAATGAGAATGGATGCAACTTATCCAAGACAAAAATAAATCTACCCAATATAATATTGAATATGAGAAGCCAGGTAAACAACACCTTTTGGCAAACTAATCTACAGTTTCAGCAGGCAGTGCTCCCTGGAGAGGTGAAGAGTGGGAGGGCTGCTCACTGCTGGGGGAAAAGCTGATTCAGGCTGGGCTGCAGATCTTCGCAGAGTGATATTTACAATGGACTGTGTACCTGTGAAAATTCATCAAACAACACAGTATATTTGGTTTTGCTTTTAAGTTTTTGTAGTTTCTTTTTTGCCAGTCTGCCAAACATTTCATTTGTTGACTTTTGACTATTATATATCTCAGTACATCCTTTAATTAATAACAGCAAACATAAGCCCAGTGTTGTGACCATTCTGATGGTGTTATTGATTTCAAAATAATTGGATAAAATAATTTACATTTCCGTATAATTGTATTAAATTCCTTTTAGTAATGAATGAGAAAAGGATTTCAGAGAAATTAGAAGTTATAGAACAACATTTGATTAAGTGTCCTTTTACATGCTGGATTTTTTTTTTTTTTGGTCCAGTTTCAGGGATTGAACTCAGGACCTTGTGCTTGCAAGGCAGGCACAGTGTCACTGAGATAAATCTTCAGCAAATATCCTTTTAATTGGAGTAATTGTTTAAGACTATTTCCAGATCTAGAATGAGGTGTTTTCTGATAAAATGAAAAGTAGTCATGTCAACAAAAATTAAAAAATCTGAAGTGTTTAAGAATATGTTAAAG
>PVIR01009597.1:0-52570 GCA_004026965.1 Petromus typicus | reverse complement strand
AAAAAAACCAAAAAAAAAAAAAAAAAAAAAAAAACTAGGGACCTTGCACTGGAAGGCAGGCACTGGAACCAAGCTAAATCTCCGGCCCCCTGTATCAAGATTTTAACAGGGGTGTGGTAGCGGGAACAGATCCTGCGTTCCATCCTTAGTTCCAAAAAACAGAGGAAGAGGGATGGAAGGAAGAAATACGGAAAGAAGAAAGAAGGAGAGGGAAGGAAAAAGTGAGGAAAGGAAAGGGAAGGGAAGGAGGAAGGAAGTAAGGGAAAAAAGGAACAAACAGAATACAGTGAGGAGACCTAGTTCTTCTCTGGCCCAACTTTTCACCAGCACCGTGACCCTGGGCAAGTTCCCACCTTTTCTGAGGATCACCACAAGTTCAAGGCCAGCCTGAATGAGTGAGACCTTGTCTCAATCAATCGGTCACCAATCAATCGATTAATCAATCAGTTTTTGTGGCCCAAGAAATGTGAGCTGCCCCGTCTATGCCATGCTCTGACTTTGCTTCTCTCGTCCATCTACCCACCCAGCAGACCCAAGGGAGGGCAGGGAGCCCCCCAGCGAGAGGAACAGTGAAGGGTGGGCCAGCGTCTCACCTCCGGGGCGGTCTCAGCTCAGCCCACTCCCTCGAGGGCCCCTGACCAGCTGTGTGATCTCAAATGTGCCCACCTGCCTTCACCCTGCTGGGGCAGAGGAAGGCACTGGGGTAGTCTTCCAGGCCTGAGTAGGTGCCTAGTCTCTGCCTTAGGCGCTCACTGCCCGGTTTGGTAGATGGGTCACAGATGAGGTGCCTGGGGAAGGAGGCCATGGCCAGCCTGGAGCAGGGGAGAAGCAACCTCCCTTCGGCTGCAGGGGTGAAATGATGTTTCTCCAGAGCCTGAGAAACAAGGACACTGAGCAAAGTAGCAAAGGGGAAGATGATGTAGGGGAGCAGAGACCAAGTCCCCAGCAGGAGCCCTCAGCACCTCTGCCCCGCAGCCACGGGCTTGCGGAGTGGACACTCATAGGACTGAAGTGCAAGTGTGAGGCCTGGGAGGATTAGCCGAGGGCGCAGGCTGACAACCACAGGAGAGCGGGGAGCCCCACGCCAGCGCCTGACCCACTTGGTGTTATTTCAGCACACCCTTTCGGGAAGGAAACAGGACCAGGGAGGTTACAACATGTGTCTGAGCTAACACAATTGGTTAGCGGTGGAACCTAAACTCATGTCCAGGGAGCCAGACCCCCGCGGTGAGCTTTTAACTGAGCCTGGAAGTTTTATCCTACAAGCAGTGGGCCTCCGGAAAGGCTCTGCGGGAGAGGGGTGACTTGAAAACTTCCTGTGGGAGCAAGTTCCAGTCAGGTTCAGCTGCAGACCCATGTCCAGGTGGGAGACCGGTATGCAGCCTTGGTCCTGGGGCCAGACAGGCAGGGCTCCAGCGGCCCTGGCTCAGAGCCCTGCATCACCCAACAGGAGGCCTTGGAGAACGGGTCTGCACCCACCTCACGCACAGCTCCGCTTAGGGAGCGTCGCTCTGGGGCAGGAGCTTTCGGTTTGGGCCTCAAACCGAAGAAGGTCAATCAGTTGATTAATCAATTAGGAGTTTTTGTGGCCCAAGAAATGTGAGCTGTCCCGTCTATGCTATGCTCTGACTTTGCTTCTCTCGTCCATCTACCCACCCAGCAGACCCAGGGAGGAAGCTAAGGCTGGGGCTGGCTGGCCATCAGCTCAAGGTCAGGTGGGAAGCTCTAGGAAGTGGCCTTGGCCTCCTCCAGAGCCCTGGCCATCTTTTCTAAGGAGGGGTCAGCTGTCCTAAGGAGGCGTCTTCAGGGGCAGTGCAGAAACATTTTCAGGAAACGGCCTTCCAATGCACACAGCACAGGCTGTGAGGCAGGAGCCCTGGAGTGGGAGGTGGTGCCCCAGACCTTCCTCCTGCACCTCAATTTCCCCACCTGAACAATTTAGAGCTCTAACTCCCATTCCAAGCGGAAACTCAAGGACTCGAACGTGGGGTTTACAGAACCTCGCAAGGCCACTCTAGCCCCGGCCACCAGCAGGAGCAGAGTCTGCAGACACTTTTGGAGAAGCCCATGCCCAGTGCCTCAGCAATCCCAGCTGCCCCCTGCTTCTCCACGAAAAGGTAGGCCCTGGCCTGTCTGCCCATCACAGCCCCCAAGTGACTGTACTGCAAGGCGTGGGAGCCAGGCACCGGGGCTTCCCGGCTCTGCCCTAGGCTCGGGGTGGACTTGCCTGTCTCACTCCTCGCTGGGCCTCGAGTCTAGACTCCTCCCTGGAATGAAGAGGCTGGGCGGTGGTGAGGAAGGCTCCCACCAGCTCTGACATTTATTATTTCAGGATCCCTCGGCCTCTGGCTGTTTTCCTTCCTGCACTGCTGGCGCCCGTGCCGGGCCATGCGCCCCTCGGTTGGGCCTCTGCAGACAGTCCCAGCCTGGGCACCTGTCCAGCCTCGCCGGCTCGGCCCACCACTGGCCCTGGCAGGGGGGTAGGCAGCAGAGAGGAGGAGAGGTGGCAGGAAGGGAGCGGCGCCCTCAAGTACACTGAGGCCTCTGCAAACCCCAAGTTTCCTGGCTGCGATTTTCCTCAGGAGACTGCTCGGCAGTGATGAGCTAAGAGAGCAAGAACTCCTCGGGGCTGACGGCTGAAGATTCCCAAAGATTCCCGCCAGACCCCTGGCTGGCAGCCCTGGTCCCGCCCAGCCCTGAGGAGCCTGCCTTCGAGGAGGGAGTGGCCCAGCCTGGTGCTGCCCCACTGGGTCGCCAGTGCTGGTGTGCGCCTGGGACTCGCCACCCGTGGCCAACACTTTGCACACCAGCCTGTGGGACTCTTAGCACTTTACTGACTGTGCCAACTGTGAGCAGATGCCAGGCCTTTGCTCACGCTGCTTTCTCTGCCCGGAGGATTCTTCCCCATTCTGACTGGTAAACACTGTGTCCTTCCTGACTCAGCTTCTTGGTCATCCTCTCCTGACCACAGCAGAACTGAGCCCACCTGTCTGTGCCACTCCGTGCCCACAGCTGGCTTTTATCAGAGCACGTGCGGTACTGTTTACCATACATGTTTGACCTCACTGGGCTGTAGGGGTTGGCCTCATCTGCCCTTGTGTCTGAGCACCCAGCACAGCACCCAGCACAAGAGTGTCCACACAGACTTGTGGGATGAGTGACTGAGTATTAGCAAGGCCCTGTGGGAACACAGAAAAGGCAGCAGGGGTTAAGAAGACTAGCCTTTTGGGCCAGGGATATAGCTCCGGGGACTCGCGCCTGCCTCGCAAGTGCAAGGTCCCGAGTTTGATCCCTGCTACTACAAAAACAAAACAAAACAAAAAAGAACTCCACTTTTCCTAGCATGCTGTCCGTCCTGAGGTCCAAATTCTGGCTCTAGCATTTTTAGCTGTGTGACCTGACACACGTGACACAGCTGCTCTGGGCGTCTGTTTCCCTCTCTGTCAAAAAGGATAATAATAGCACCCATCTCATAGGACTCAACTGGACTAGACACTTAAGAACGTGCCGCACAGGAACGCCAGCCATTCCTGCCCAGTATGCGCCCTGGCTGCCTGGGGAATCTCCTCCCCTGGTCTGAGAAGAAAGAGAGTATCAGGGCCTCACGTTCGACCTGTGGAGTCAGAGGCCCGAGGGAGGGGTAGGGCATCCAGGTGTCACCAGCACAGCGAGCCATGGGGCCAGCTGTCCAAGTTCAAATCCTGGCTCTGCCACTTAGCCCTAGAAGAGTTTCCAGGTTTCACAAAAATAAATACAGAACATTCAGTTGTTTGGATTTTGGGTGATCAATGAGTAACTAGTAGGTTGAATATGCCCCAGATACTGCACACAGATCCCGGATGTCCTTTGGTGACCCACTTAGGAGGCCGCTTCACCCTGAAGTGCCTGAAAGGTTTCCGCCCATGGAGATCACGAGAATTAACATACAACGCTCATAACACTGCTGCTATTTCCGTTTTTAGTGCTTTTAAAGCAACATGGATGAACTTTGGAAAAATTATTGTTAGATGACAGAAACCAGACACAGAATGCCACACCCTGTGAGCTGCTTTGTAGGAAATGTCCAGAGGCAGAAAGTTACTGGGCTGGAACAAGGGGCCAGGGACCTTGCCGGGTGCTGGGAGTGTTCTGACACTGGCAGTGAGGACTGTCCAACATGTGAAGACACTAAAGGCCATGACATTGTATGTTTTTAAATGGTTAAATACTATGTTGTGTGAATTTTATCTCATTTTCTTTAAAAAAACAAAACAAAACAAAACCTACCTAAACGCAACTCAGGACTGATTACAAAGTGCAGCCTGGACTGAGGGCTTCTGAGTAAGCGTGAAGCAAATGTTTGATGCAAACGAGTGGGTGGGACAGCAGAGGGCAGGGCTTCGGGGAGATCCTGCCCCATCACACCCGGCCGGCCGTCTTCATTCCCGGCACCTCCCAGGCACAGGCCTCAGATGGAGGAACAGGACAGAAAGGTGACCTGCGCAAGGTTACACAGTCAACAGGAATTCACCCGCTTCTGTCTGGCTTCAGTCACTGGCCCTGGTCACAGCCTTCAGCCACATCCCGGCACACAGCGGGCCATCAGTCATTTTCTTCTCTGGCAGAGTCTCTCTCTGAAATGGGGACCTTGTCCGGTCGCCTCCTTGCCCGCAGACGTGGCCTCTGTACACGGCAGGTGCTCTGTAAACACGGTTTAATGGATGACTAGCCGACGTGGCTCACAATGGCTCACCAGCACTGTTTTCACCCTGACTGCTCCTCAGTCACCTGGGAACTTCTGGGCCACTCGGCTCGCTCAGGCCTCACTCCCGGGGGAGCCTGAGGCATCGGAGCCTTTAAAAAACTCAGTCAAGCGAGACCCTGTCTCAAAAAACCTTAAAAAAAAAAAAAAAAAAAACTCAGTCAAGGTCTAAATCGAGCGCAGTCAGTGAACCTGCGGCAGCTGCTCCCTGCTCAGCCTCCAAGTCCTCAGCATTCCCATGTCTGTCCTCGCCCAAGAAGCCTCTCACTGAGCTTCGGGGGGGTGTCCTGGGGGGTCCTCTCTGGAGCTCTCAGGTGCTCTGCCCGGGAGAAAATGCCACAAAATCTGTCCCTGATGTCACCAACAACCTCCATGTCACCACAGTTGGGAGCATTTTTTTCTACTTTTTTAGAGACCGGGGGTCTCAATAAGTCACTGAGTTGCCCAGTGTAGGCTTGAACTTGCAGTAGTCCTGCCTCAGCCTCCCAGAGTGCTGGGAGTACAGGCACGGCCTGCCACACCTACCTACGTCTCTCATTTTCTTATTTCACCTGAGGAGCCCCTGGACAGCTGGGCATCACCTGCTCCCCGAGACACACCGGCTGGAGGTGCTGCGCTCTTGATTCTCCTCCTCCCACACTTGGCAGGACCTTCTCCGACTCCCTCATTCACTCATCTTCCTACCAACCTCTCATGCTTCCTACAACCTCCCAGTGCCGGCCAGAGCCCTCTTTATGGCTCTCCCCAGGTGAGCCTGTCCACTCTCAGAGCTCCACAAAGCTCTTGGATGCTCCAGCAAAGCACCCGACTGCGACCTGTGGTCCTTTACCTGGCACTCTCGTGGGGTGCAGATTCCACCCTCCCAGATGCTGGCGAATCTGCTGGCCAGGACATTATCTGTCTCTTTCTTTTGCCAGTTTGAATTCTAGATCTCCACCTTATGTCCAAGGAAGTACTTGCTGCACACTCAGCGGACCACGCCCCTGACACAAGGGAAAAGGCCGGACGGTTTGTCCAGCTCCCTTACACTCAGGCTCAACCTGATGCCCTCAATGCAGACTCAGGAATGGAGACAGCAAAAGATCGATCTGAATGCCGATGGCAACAGCAGCATCCACGGGACAGTGCTCTACAAGCCTCGGCATTTAGCGTGAGACAGCAATGCCCTACCAAACGGGCTCAGTCATGTGATTCTGGTCAAAATCCAACCTGTTCCTCAGCCCTGGTTCTCCAGCTCCAAGAACTTCTGTGAGGTTATGAATATTCCCTCGCAGTAGCTCTTTTTCTGTTTAAATCAGCATACATTGGTGGGCTTGCATGGCTTACAGGAAAAGTTAACCACACACGTACTGGACCTGCACTCCGGGAACGGTGCCATGTGAGTTTCACACTGATGCGTGTTTGGAAGTCCCCATCTTAACGCTGACAGCTCTCAGATGTACCTCTCTGACCCATGCCTTGAGCTCCAGACTCATACGTCAAAGTGCTTTCTTGGTCTCTCCACTTGGTTGTCTCAAAACCCACAAGACAGGGGCCGGGGAGTTAGCTCAGTGGTTCCGGCGCCTGTCTTGCAAGCGCAAGGACCCGGGTTCGATTCCCCGGTAACCACATAACAATACTGGGTGTGGAGACTCAACCCAGCAGCAACCAGTACCACATACCACAGTGCCGGGCGTGGTGGCTCACGCCTGTAATCCCAGCACTCGGGAGGCAGAGGCAGGAGGACAGCTGTGATGTGAGTTGGAGGCTGAGCTCGGGGCCAGCCTGAACCACAAAAAAAGCGAGACCCTGTCTCAAAAAAAAAAACCTAAAAAAACAAAACAACAACAACAAAAAACCCACAAGACATACAAAGAGAATGCTTTCCAAACCTGTTCCCCTCCCAGATTTTCCCTGCTCAGTACAAGGTAACCTACCATCAGAAACTTCAAAACTGGGCTGGTGCTATAGCTCAGTGCTTGCCTGGCATGCATGAGGCCTTGGGTTTGATTTCCAGAAGCAAAAAAAGAAGAAAAGAAATTTAGGAACCATTCTTGACCACTCTCCAACAAATGCACACCAGCAACAAATCTTGCTGTTACTACTTATAAAATACTTCTACAATCTGTCCATTTTTCTCCCCCACCAATCACAACTGCTTCCACACCCATCACAGCCTCCTTGGGTCCTTTCTTATCCTCTTCAATCTAGTCTCCATAGATCAGCTGATACAATCTTTCTAAAACAAATTGGGTTACATTGCTTGCCTGCACAATAACACCCCAACTCATTAGCAGGGCCTATGAGCTTACACATGACCTAGCTCATGCCCAACTTCCCAAACACCTTTTGTTACTCTTCCACCTGCCCACACTGGGCTTCTGCCCTTCCGGCCCCCCGTCCAACATCACGTATACTCAGGTTCTTTCCTGCCTCTAGGCCTTTGCTTAAGCTGTTCCCTCTATCTGGGACACTCTCAGATCATTACTGTCTGTGAATCATTTTTTAGTTTTTCTTTCTTTTAGTTATTGGTTCTGCTCAGTACCTACTATGAATATGAGGGGCTGGGAATATAACTCAGTGGTAGGGTGCTTGCCTGGCATGGACAAGGACCTGGGTTCAACTCCTAGCATCACTGATACATAAATGAATATGTGGGATACAATAGTGAAATTGGATTCTAGTCTCATGGAAGTAAAATCTATTAAGAAATCAGGTTTCATTAAAATAATTACACAAGGAAATATAAAATTATGATGTGTGTTGGGAAGGAGAAAGAGACCATGCTACTGAGGGACTGAGCTAGAGTAAAAACCAACCGACAGACCAAATGGAGGCCACTGCTGGGTTGTAGGGAAGCAAGGACGGGGGCGGTGAATGACAGGAGGGATGTGGAGAAGAGGGCAGACTGCAGAGATGCTTGGGAAGTCCAGCAGTCAGCACAGTGTGATTCTGCTGGAGCTCAGTTCTGTTTCTATCAGACCTGGACTTTTTCTTAGCTTGCTTTGCATGTTGTCAGCTGCTGCTCCTGTCACAGAGACTTTAATAACTGTAACAAATGCCCACACAGCTATAAGATTAAAGAGTCCACCTCAAGACCAAAAAAAAAGTGAGGCGGGGTGAGAGTGGTGGCGGTGCAGGCCTTCTGGCTGATGTGAAAGCCCAGGATGCTGGAGGGGGACTCTGGGGACCAGCCTGGGGAGTCATGAGTGTGGTCCAAGTGAGATTGACAAGCGAGTAGCTGGACATGAGACTCTGAGCTAGAGATCAAGTGTGTGAGTCACCTCGTGGCGGGACACAGCCTGCAGAGTGAGGCTGGAGGTGGAGAGCTAGCATCGGGACCAAACTTTCGGGAAGGCCTGACAAGAAGACAGCAAGAAGGATGGGTTCTCCTGCCATCTGGCACAACATGTGATTTCTGACCGATTTGCTGACCGGCTTCCTGTCTATCTTCCCCCAGAAGACTGTAAACTCAAAGGGCGGGGCCCGCATCTCTTCTACTGAGCAACATGCCTGCCCAGTGCCTACTACAGCGCTTGGCCTATTGCTGTGGCCTTTGGCAGAGCCAGCTTCATCCATTCCTTGGGCAATATGACGGGTTTGTCAGTCCCCACCGTCCAGACGCCTCTGGCATTCAAAGACCTCCAAGTCTTGCTGCAGCTCCTCAGCATTCCCACCCTTGTTTCCATTCTCCTCTACCGCAGCTTTCCCAGCTCGGGTTCATGTGCTCGTGGGAATCCATGCAAACGGCCTAAACCAGGGAGTACAAGCCAAGACGGGCACAGTGCTTCTCCCCGTGGCTGAGAGCATGCCAAATGGGGAGGAACTGCCCTTCTCTGAGACGTGTGCCCCGCCACCTGGTCAGGTTCTGTGGCTGTGTTTACCCTGCCTGAGCCTGTCTCTCTATGACCTTTGCTGTGAAACCAGGGGTGGAGACCCAGCTTCTGGAACCAATCCAGATGCAAGGCTGGGTTGTTGGCCTCTGCTAGGAACTTGGAAGTGGGACACGAGACTGGTGTGGTTACCTTTAGACACTGGACTGGTGAGGTTACGTGAATGTGGAGGCTGAAGCTGCACTGTGCAGCCTGTGAGGTGACAAGGAAGCAAAAGCAGGGATGGCGAGAGCAGAAAGGGCTGGAGGAGCCAACTTACTTCCAAGAAGGCCAGGCCTGGGGGGAGGTCCAGCCTTGGGGAGGCCCACCTGCACTTCCTACTTTTTGAGGCCACAGGACAATGCTAATTCTGTCACACAAATTTCCCTTCAACAGAAACAAATGTGAGAGGGTTTATGGTTCCTGAAAACAATCTCTAGGATTACATATTTTTAAAAAAACATATATATATATATATGTGTGTGTGTGTGTGTGTGTGTTTATCTATTCTGAAGCCAACTGTAAAATTCACATGAATGTTAAAAATTAAGAGTGAAGTACTTCCTACAGCAAGATTTTAGAAAGCAAGAATCACAAAGAAAAAGATAGATATGATCATTATAAGTTGTCCATGATAAGATATGACACCAATTTAGGTAAACATTTCCCTAAGCACATCCGATAATAGGTTTTCTCTGAAGACATACACTGGGAACAGACATGAGACTGATCAGCCGGGACATTCAAGTCTCTTCTGACTTGGCCAGGGTCCTTCCCTCCAGGGCTGCAGAAGGATTGCTAGTCCTAGGACACGGTCTCTAGTCAGGCTTAGAAAACTACCTGCAGTCAAAAGACGTCATTTAAGAATCTGCTGCACTCTGACTCAGCCGCATGGCCCCTGTGGCTGGCGATGGGTTAGTCACAGTTAAAAAGGGCGGTAGGGGGTGAGTTCATAGCATCAAACTACATGTAGGCATGAAATAACAACACACAAACACAAATGCAAAACCAAATAGGAAACCTCAGGATAGTCTAATCCAAAGGGCAGACACTTAACTTTTAGGGCTCCCTTCCACCAATCGAAGGGAAAAGCATGTTTGGTTGCTCCAAAGCTTTCTGCTGCAAAACTCAACCCTTGCAAGCAAGAGAGATCTGAAGGCAAAGGAAGCTGGGCTTTGTCTGGTCTGAACTGAGGCCAAGCTGAGAGCTGACCAGAGCCCCTGGGCTTCCGGACCCATTCGAAGGGTCCCCTCCCTTAACGTGAAAAGCTCACACACACACAGCCAGGCAAGGCTGGATGCTTGACACAAATGGGTATTTCTGCCCACAGGGAGGGGCTAACACCTTGGCTGCTTCTCCTGCTGAATTAGCATTCTAATGAACAACCTGAAAAGGAAGACAACCACAGAAGTCCTAACAGTGTGAATGACACTGAGCTCTTCCTAGTCATGAAACGTGAGGCCTACTCATGAAACGTGAGGCCCCAGGAAACGCGTCTCAAAATGAGGCTGTGTGGCAGTGTTTCCCTGTGAGGCCCCCAGTAAAATACCCACGTTCACAGGCAGTGGATCCCCACTCTGCTTGAGGAAGGAATCCCAACTTCATTCATGGTTAATTTTTCATTAAAACATACACTACTGCTATGCTGAAGAGAAATGAAGGTCCAAGAAACCCACTCAGTGTCTACAGAGGTCTCTCAATGAAACAGTAGTCATTCCACTTAGCAAGATGGTTGCTTTCCACACACTGCTTCATGTAATACCACAGCCCATGAGGTCACCACTGTCTCCATGCTACAGAAGACAGATTAGGTCCCCTGGCCAAGATCACCCAGCAGCAAACTCTGAACACTGCCAGGCTCTGAACACAAGTCAGTCTCCTCCAAAGTCAATGCTCTTTGTACAACCTTCTAACATCCTCACAAAAAGAGACTCCAAGGGAGAAGCAGGGCCGTTTCTCAAGAATATTATAATTACAGGGTTTTGCTGCTGTTCTGTTTTGTTTGAGACAGGGTCTGACTATGTAGCTCAGGCTGTCTTTGAACTCACTATGTAGCTCAGAGTGGGCTGGAACTCAGGGCAATCCTCCTGCCTCTGGCTTCAGAGTGCTGGGATTACAGGTGTGAGCCAGCACACCTAGCAAATATGCAATGTTGTATCTGCCCTGCACTGGTCGTCAAGAACAGTTACGGTGAAGGATGGTAGGCTGGCGCTACGGCTAGATGTCGAAAATGCCACCTTAATTCGGGGCATCCTCTGGAAGGGAGTCACACAATCACATTAGTCTCCTTTGGCTCAAAGCCACGGCGTGTTTGCTCAAGAATAGTCCCTGCAGAGGAACCAGGGAAGCTGCAGCAAGTTCAGAGACAAGGAAAGAACTCCAGTGAGCACGGGAATGGGGTGGGGCAGCCAGCAAGGGCGAAAGAAATGGCTTGGAGGCTTTGTCGGGAAATACAAAGAGGAGAGGGGAGGGGGAGAGGAGCCTATAAACTTGCCAAGAGCCGGCCAAGGTGAACCCCAGCTCCTGGCGCCTTCCCATTCGCATTCATTCCACAAGGCGGGCCAAGTCTCAGAACCAGCGGCCGG
This sequence comes from Petromus typicus, assembly GCA_004026965.1. Classification (NCBI taxonomy): domain Eukaryota; kingdom Metazoa; phylum Chordata; class Mammalia; order Rodentia; family Petromuridae; genus Petromus; species Petromus typicus. Next base: position 41,393 of record PVIR01009597.1, on the reverse strand, counting down.
GAGGGGCCTCCCCACAGCCGGGGAGAAGTTCAGGACCGAGCCTACTTCTCAGAAGGGGAGTGGCTTGGGGGGGGTGCTCGCTGGCGGAGCTCTGGGATGAAAACAGAGCGGTTAGACGGGCAGGTCTCCCGGAGCATCTGAGGGATGTGCCCCGACAAGTGGAGGCTCTCGTCGAGGTGACCTCGAGGCCACTCACGAAGTCCCCTGGGTCCTCCACCGCCTCCATCGTTAAGACCCGCGGACACTAGAGATGCGCTCAGTTCCCACTGGTCTAGGGAGGGGCGAGTTTCTCGGGCGCCGCCAAGGGCCATCGCAGCTCGCGTCACGCCCGGGAAGGTCAACGCCAGGCCCCGCGTAAACCTCGGCCCTCCCGCCTCGTCCCCTTACCTCCTCCCGCGCCAGCGCCGCCCCCCGACACCGGGGCATCTTGGCGGCGAAGGCGGCGGCCCCGGCCGTGGAGCTGAGGTCCTCGGCGGTGACCGCCAGGAACTCGGCGACGCTGAGCTGCTCGGGCATGGCGGACGCTGGGCTGGGGGCTGCGGAAGCTCGGCGTGGGGGGCTCTGCGCTGCTCCTCGCGCGGCTGGCCTCACAGCGCGCTGCGGGCGCCGTCCGGGCCTCCGCACGCCCCGCCCCCAAGAGCTCCCAGCCCCGCCCCGAGCCCGTCGCCTAACTTCTCGGCTCCGCCCTCGAGGGAGGGGCTCTGACTCTGCTCCGCCCCCAACTCATCCCATTCCTCCTCTGTCCCTGCGCCAGGGACTCCCAGGTCGCTTGCCTAACTCTTCGGCTCCGCCTCCAAGTCGCAGATCGGGAAGAGCTCGGCCCTCTCCTCACTGGAGGCCCCGCCCCCGAAGCCGCGCCTCCTCCGGGCTCCGCCCCCTCCTCAGTCTCCTTGGAGTTGCTCGGGTCACCTCGCTCGCCGAAGCTCCGCAGCTTCCTCTGCTTTGGGAACCCCCGCGCCCACGCTTGCTTGCGGGTCTGTGCACCGCTTCTCTTCCTTCTCTAGTAGTCTGATGCACCCCCGTAATCTCGTCCCTGCTCCCCCAGCGCCGCGAGGTCTCGGCGCCTCCCTCCGCTCGCCCTGCCCCCGCCCTGCCAGGCCCGGCGCTCTGCTCCGGGCTCTTCCAGCGGCCAGGCCGCAATCCGCGCATCCGTCTGCCTCGGGGACTGTGCGGCTTCGAGGAAATTCTCTCAGTGGACCCCGTTTCCTGTTGAGTGGAATGGGAACCGTGCAACCCACGTGACTGTGAGCTCACAGATGAAGACCCTAAATTCCGCGTGCGCCCTGCAGACCTGGGGCCCACCCTTCACTCTGACCTCTGCTCTCAACCAGGACTTCACTCTTCCCGCGTGCAGCCGATGCCTTTCACCCCGCAACCGTCTCACCATCCCCTGGGGTGGACGAAGAATGGGGTTCAGAGACTGAGAGTTCGAGGCCAGCCTGGGTTACATACCGGATTGAAGCCCAGCCTGAACTACACAGCGAGACCCTGCGGGGAAAAGGAATGGGCTCAGGCCAGGAACCCATTTAGGTTTTAGTTCATAAAGGTTTTAATTCATTTAGCTTGAAGTCCTCTGCAAAAAGCAGGGAAGATTCACGGTGGAGAATAGCAGTTTGGGAGTGGGAGAGACTTAAGTGGACTTCTTTGTCCTGACTGAGGCTTTGTGAGAAGCCAGGCTACTGTGCCCAGAAGTGCAAATTGCTTGGATTTCAATCCTGTCTTTCCCCTATCTTGGGTAAATAGCTTAATCTCTGCAGGATGGTACCTCCCCAACGCCACCTAGCCATGACCCCTGTGAGAGCCAGCAGACACCAATCTTAGAACCCCAATTCTTAAATTCCCTTGGGAAAGGACTGGATCGTTTCAGGCTGGCTCAGGTTCTCAAGACTCCCCACTGCGCGATTCCAGGATGGGGAGTTGTAGTCTAGGCCCCGGAGCCCCCTAGCGTTGGCGCAGCCTGTGCTACTGGAAAGTTGTGGATGCGCTATCCCTGGATGTCCACTAGGGCGAGCCAGGCTTCCTGTGAGCTTTGAGGGCCACCCACACCCACAGAGGACAAACACAGCTGTGGAATCCTACCCTCGTGAACCAGGAGCAGTTTCCAGAGAAGAAGGGTGTGGACTAATTACAAAAGTCTGTAGTTGTCATCACACTCCCAAGGAGTCTGTGAACCCATAAAAACTTGGAACTTGGGGAAGAGACATTTGGAGAGCACAGAAAAATATCCATGTGGAAAGAGTATGTGTGAGATCTGTCCACACAGCTAGGAAATTCCCAAGTGGGGTTGAGATGAGGTGGGTGTCCCGGGCCATGGAGTAATAGTGCAAATGGGAGTATTTATCCAAGACTTTGGGTAGGTAATCTGAGCTCATTATGTGTAGTAACTCACAGAATCCTCTCAGAGATAGTTACCACTCTAATCCCCAATCTATGGAGTAGGAAACTAAAACGGGGAACAGGAGAACTAAGGGATAGGTCCAGGACACAAATGCTGGGAGCCCGCTGGGAACTGGAACCCGGCCGGTGTCTGAGCCTTCCTCTCCCCACCCCACCCAAGGGAGAACACTGAGAAGTCCAGGTTCGGCTTCACCTTTGTTTCCTCATCACCAGGGTAGGATGTCCAAGGTCCTCCAGCCGCTGCCCCGTAGGAGCCAGGAAAAGCCCCCACATCCTTGAGTACATCCCACTCAGCTAAGCTCAAGTGCAGACTGTCCTGGGTGGTCTAAATTCTTTCCTTTTTTCTTCCCTCCCTCACTCCCTCCTTTCTTTGTATGCGAGGGTGTAACTGATGACCAAGACAAATGCTCTATATTCTCAGCCCATAAAGGAGTCTCAGGGTAAGCCTAGTAGAGCAGGCTTGGATTCCCAGGCTGTCCGTCGTCCTTATAAAGTGAGACGTGCCTCAAGTTCCCCCAGAGAAAGTGAAAGTAACCATGCCTATCTCTGGGAGAATGTGTTCAAAGTCCACAATACCGTCAGCATTTAGAAAATGCGGTCTGCTGGCATGACTCATCTCTGACCAAAAAACAGATTTTCATGCAGTTTTCTTGACACCCGTGTCCTACTTCTAAAGGTCAGAAGTCTGAAACAGGTCTCACTGAGCTCACAACAAGGCGTGGGAGGCTGTGTTCCTCTGGGGGCTCAGGGAAGACCGCATTTCCTTGTCTTTTCCAGCTTCTAGAGGCTGCCCATGTTTCTTAGCTCATGATTCCATCCTTCACCTTCAAAGCCAGCAGTGTAGCTTCTTCGATTCCCTCTGACCCTGCTAATGCCCTTCTGGCTCTTTCCCATGTGAGGCCTGTGATTGCCGGGGGCTCACACAGATGATGCAAGACAATCTCTCATGTCAAGGTCAGCCAGTTAGCAAACTTCATTTCAATTATAATCCTACTTTTCTCTTGCCGTGCAAATACTTTACTCAAAGGTTCTGGAGATTAGGGTTAGTGCAGACCTCTTTGGGGGGAAAGGGACAGTATTCTGGTAGGTAAGGACATGTCATGTACCTCAGAGGTGCTTAACACAAGTATGGAGCTTTACCTGTATTACTTTTCTTCTCCCTGTGTTTTGCCTTCTTCATCTGTGCCCAGTAAAAACTTGTGAGGCCGGGGATTTAACTGAGTGATGTCACTGCATGCCTTGCAAATGCGAGGTCATGAATCCAATCATCGGGACTGCCAAAAAAATTTTTTTTGTTGTTAATAGTTTCAGAGAAAACTTACTTGGATGTGGAAAGAAAATGCGTCTAAATGAGAAGAACTGAAATAGCCAAGTTATGACTGGGTCAAAAGAGTGCTAGTTACCTTCACGTTGCTCAGCATTTTCACAGGTAGACCTGTGACCACACTGGACTACAACTGTCCCGTGTATCACCATAAGGGAAAGCAGTTAAGAGGCGCTGCAAGTTCCTGGTCATTTTCCAGCAAACACCTTCCCAGCACCTCTGAGGAGCGTGCCTAGCACTGAGGCCTGAGTATACTGTGCAACGCAAGGGTTGGCAGGATTGCTGTCTTGCTTTGGGGGACACATTGCTTAGGGAGAAGATTCCTGTGATGCTGAATACCACCTGCAGTTTTCCTTGAGCACTCTTTTTTTTTTTTTTTTGAGACAAGGCTTCTCTTTTGTAGTTCAGGCTGGCCCTGAGCTCAGCCTTGAACTCACAGCAGTCTTCCTGCCTCTGCCTCCCGAGTGCTGGGATTACAGTCATGAGCCACCACGCCCAGCACTGTGGTATATGGTACTGATTGCTGGTTGGCGTGAGTCTCGACGCCCAGCATTGTTGTATGTGGTTTCCCAGATCAAACCTGGGCCCTCACGCTGGCAAGACAGGCGCCGGAACCACTGAGCTAAATCCCTGGCCCGAGCACTCCTTCTTGAAGGTCATTGTGCGCATGCGCTCATGCACACACACACACACACACACACACACACACACACACACACACACACAAGCTTGCACCGTTGCCCCTCCAGAACTCAAGTTTCTTCTCATAACTTATATTCAAGTCCACCAGCCACACTCTTACGGGACCAAGAATCATGTCTTCGTTTCCCCAGTAACGCTGGGAGAACAGAGCCAATATCTAAGGTCTTAGTGGATCCCCCATAGTCCTAGTGAGGGTGGGACCACGTGATGGTCAAGAGCATGGGTGCTGGAGTTGAGATGACCAGACTCTAGTTTCATTTCCACCACCAGGTCCAGACCAGGTGCAACCCATAAAAAGCCTTACTTACCTTTGTGTTGGTCCTGCTACCACTTCCCAGCTCTGCAACTTCAGAAAAGTAAATTAACATCTCCTAGGTTCTCTGGGGATAATAACTCCTGTTGGACAAGGGTTTTGAAAGGATTAAATAAGATAAAATTTGATCCTAAATGAGTTCTCCATACAGGGTAGTTTTTTCCAATTTCTGCCTATGGCATAGTGGCCACCAGGGGGCAGTGGTGCCCAAGATGAGAGACTAACCTGTCTCAGAATCATCCAAGGCAGCAGAGTCCAGGCCAATAAACTTACCCAGACCAGTGCTCCTGTTGCTTAGGGAGGGTGTGGGCTGATGGACACGCTGGGCATCCCGCTGGTCACTTCTCTGGTCCCTGAGGAGTGACAAGAGCCTAGGACCAGGGAACTGAGATATAGTGAGATGCTCTAGTCTGTGTATTGTAACCATGTGTGGCCAGCCTTTTCTAGCAGGGCCCCTGCCAGTGCCCGACACAAACTCCCCAGGCCCTTGTGTGCCTACATAGAGTGTGCAATTTAGTGATTTTTAAAGGTGTTCACTGTGTTGTGCAGCCATCACCACATCAACTGTTCTAAAGTCATCCCCATAGGATGCTATACTCCTTAGCGCCCCTTCCCTGTCTCCTGCAGACTTAAGCAATCGTCAGCCGATTTACTGCTCTCTGTAGATTTCCCTGTCTTGGATATCTTATATACATAAGGTTACGTAGTTTGTGATTGTGCTTTTTCACCTAGCATGTGTCCAGCAACCACTTGAATTATAGCACATATAAATACATCATGCCTCTTCCTCGCCAAGTAATATTCCACTGTGTGAATATATTTGATGAATCCATTCCCCGGGTGATGAACATCTGAGCTGTCCCACTTGGGGATTATTATGAGCAGTGCTGCTAGGAACACTTGTGCTCACACTGTCAGGTTGGTGGGTGTAGGCCGTGCTCTTCATGGATACTTAGAGATGGAGTGACCGGGTTGTACGCTCATTCTGAGCTTAACCTTTTGAGGAACTGACAAATATATTCCCAAGGTGATTCTGCTCTTTTACAACTCCAAGGGCCGGGGATTTAGCTCAGTGGTTCCAGTGCCTGTCTTGCAAGCGCAAGGACCCGGGTTCAATCCCCGGTAACCACATACCATACTGGGCATGGAGACTCACGCCCAGCAGCAACCAGTACCACATACCACAGTGCCGGGCATGGTGGCTCACTTCTGTAATCCCAGCACTCAGGAGGCAGAGGCAGGAGGGTTGCTGTGATGTAAGTTTGAGGCTGAGCTCAGGGCCAGCCTGAACCACAAAGCGAGACCCTGTCTCCAAAAAAACACAAACAAAAACTCAAATCGGTGTCAGAATCTTCCAGTTGTCAGCACTTGTTATGTTCTGGGTACCAGCTGGCGTGAGGTGGCATCTTGTAGTTTTGATTTGCATCTTCCTGATGGCTGTGACCTTGAGAAGCTTTATGTGCTCCTGAGACATTTGTGTGCCTTCTTTGGAAAACAGATCTATGCAGATCTTCTGTCCATTTTAAAAAATAGGATATTTGGGCTGAGGATTTAGCTCAGTGGTTCCAGTGTCTGTCTCACAAGTGCAAGGACCTGGTTTGATCCCCTGGAAACCACATACAACACTGGGCATTGAAACTCACGCCCAGCAGCAATCAGAACCACATATCACAGTGCCAGGTGTGGTAGCTCACGCCTGTAATCCCAGCATTCAGGAGGCAGAGGCAGGAGGATTGCTGTGGAGTTTGAGACTAGCCTGGACTATATAGTGAGCTCAGGGCCAGCCTGAACTACAAAAATGAGACCCTGTCTCAAAAAAGAAAAACCAATGGGCCGGGGAGTTAGCTCAGTGGTTCCGGCACCTGTCTTGCAAGTGCAAGGGCCTGGGTTCGATTCCCCGGTAACCACATACCATACTGGGCGTGGAGACTCACCCCAGCAGCAACCAGCACCACATACCACAGTGCCGGGCATGGTGGCTCATGCCTGTAATCCCAGCACTCGGGAGGCAGAGGCAGGAGGACTGCTGTGATGTGAGTTTGAGGCTGAACTCAGGACCAGCCTGAACTACAAAGTGAGACCCTGTCTCAAAAAACCTAAAAAAAAAAAAAAGAAAAACCATTAAGCCTCGGATTCATCCAGGCGTCAACTCAACAATGAAGTTGGGACTCTCTCAGTCCAACCACCTCTTTAGGATATGGGTTTTTTTTTTTTTCAGGCTTTATATATTCCATGCTAACCTCCAATTTGATATTAGTCTGCCTCAGTCTCCCAGCCAGAGAGAACAGGTTCGCACTCCAGGAATCTCTCAGTCTAATCGAGTTGTTAATTAAGGTGAACCAGGTCAGGTAGTTTTGTCTTTCTTTGTGGTGCTGGGGGCTGCACCCAGGGCCTCACACAGGACAGGCAAGCCATCTACCACTGAGCCGCACCCCCAGCCCTTGTTTAGCATTCTCAGAAGCTACTATACTATTTTTTTTTTTATTTCTTATTTTTTGCAGTACCAGGGATCAAATTCAGGATCTTGTGCTTGTGAGGCTGGTGCAGTACCGCTGAATTCCATCTCCAGTCCCCAGACTATTTTCTAAAGTATCTATGCCTTCTGCTATTCCCACTATCCACACCTGGGGAAAGTGTCCCTGTGAAATTAAAACTTCGCTTCCCCTTCTACAAAGTGATAATAACAACAGATTTCCTCTACTGTTGTGGCATTAAATGAGATTACAACGTACGAAGGGCCGTTGCTGGGCCCACACATAACACAAAGGCTTAGTTAACAGTACTTTTCCCATGTGTTAAGGTCCTGATCCTCAGGCCTCACTCACCTACAGCCTAGGTTGTCTTTACACCTTGCAGGCAAACTGACTTCCTGAACTCTCTCAGTCCGCCAGCACCCAATGGCCAACAGGACCCCAGACATGGTCCCCCTTCCCACCATCCCAGGGTCCGATTCAGCCCACTCCTGGGAAAGGGCAGATTGCTAAAGGTGACCCTCAGGGCCACGGTTCCTGGCTTTTAGCCGCTAGTGTCTTTCCTTAGGGCAGGAGCTGCTGTGCTGACACCTGCCCGCATTGGCTGGGAGGCGAGAACATGGATTACTCTCTTTTGCCACTGTGTTCCGATGTCAGGCTGTTTCTGTTGGAGCTCTCCTTCTCCAGGAAGCTTTCCCTGTGACGTCCTGCCACTGCTGGAGGTCACTGCAGCTGCTACGTCCTTAGTGATGATGTGCTTGTGTTACTCCCCTCCCCCTCCCAGTGCCTCGAGTGGAACCGGCATTCCATACCCATAAGTAACCGCAGCCAGCAACGCACTAACGCTGCCGGGTCAGTGAGTAACCCTGCGGGAAAGGCTCTGGAGCTGGGCTCTGAGGAGCACGTGGGCATCTGCTCAGCGGAAAGGGAGTGCAAGGCCTCCTGGCTAGAGCGCAAAGCATGCACCCAGGCCCGGGAGACATGTTTCAGGAGCTGTGGGCTGTGGGGAGGACTGTCCTAGGAATAAGGCTGTAAGTGACCAAGTAACAGGCAGACGGGAGCCATGGAGGGGCTGAGCAGAAGAACATGATGAGGACTTGGACTATGGATTGAACTCAGGGTCTAAGTTTCATCCCAAGTCATTCGTTCATTCCTTTATTCACTTATTTATTAATAGACAGGATTTCACTAAGACACCAAGTTGCCCCCCTGATATTGAACTTGTGATCCTCCTGCCTCAGCCTCCCAGATTGCCAGGATTACACATGTACATCACCACACTTAAATTGGTTTCTGGGCTCTGGTCTAAGCAATTTGGCAAGTCCTTGGCTCAAAAATAAATAAAAAGAGCTGAGATGTAGCTGAGTGCAAAGGCCCTGGGTTCAATTCCCAGTATCTGCAAAAAAAATAGAGGGAGGGTGAGGAGGCAGAGGAGGTCTGGGGTCATGGGAGGTACAAGCTTTTAAATTACAGCAGATGAGAGTCATTTGGAAGGTTCACTAGGACCCAGACTTCCGGGTCCCCCCCAAGCCCTGGATGCAGCTCGGACCTGGATTTCTCACCAGTTCCCAGGTGATGCCGAGGCTGCTGGTCTGGGGACTCCACGCTGAGAAGCCAGTGCAGAGGATGGGCTGGAGGAAATGGAGCCAGACGGACCTAGGACAGTGACCAAAATGACCCAGGCAGGGTGGGCCACATCTCAGGTCCTGATGCTCTGTGTCTTCACAGTAAGATGCCGTCACCATGACAAGCCACAGATACACAAGAAGGCTGCTTGAGGGGAAACCGGCTAGAAAATGTGCTCCTACCAATTGGCTCCCCATTCCTGCTCTGGGCAAAGACCAGATTCAGCTGGTAATGAGCTTCCTTCAGAAAATACAACACAGACAAGAGGCCAGAGCTGCCGCTGTTTAATGCCACAATGATACACAAAGTGCCTCAGCGGGTGTTGGGCAGGCAGGACCCAGCCTGGAGGCAGTGACTCCTACAGATGTCCCATGACGGAAGCAGATGCCATGGCCCAGACTCAGCCTCGGGACGAGGGACACCTCCAAGTCTCCTTCCCTCTCACCCAGGCGTGGCTGCGTGGCCAGGCTTGTGGCCTCCACAAGGCACTGAGGGGCCCCGTGGGAGTACAGGGTCCCGGATGCTGGGACTTCAAGATGCAGCGACAAAAACCTGAAAGCTGTTTGCAAACAACCCGGAAGCTTCCACTTCAAATCCACTAAGCCGCACAGCACTCAAGACAACAGCGCATCCAAACCCAAGCAATGCCAAGCACTGCAGAATGGGACTGAGAATGCGCAGGAGCGACACAAAGTCAGACAGCTGGAAGCAAGGTTCCCTCTTCCCTGCAGCCACATTTGGTGGAGAAAGGGCACGTCCCGATACCTTCCATGGCGTTAAGAAATCTCTGAACTTCCAACTCTACCCACAATTTAATGCTACCCAGTTCCCTGGGGTCCTCGAGCCTCTGATGTCCCCGGAGACATGAGTGACCTGGGGACTGCCAGTGGGACTGAGAAATTTCCTGGCAGAAATCATCTACCTCAAAAAGAAACAGGCTTTTCTTCTACCCTTGTTTTTAAAGTTGTGTGGCCCCTAAAGGACATTCGAAAGGTGTGTTCTTAAAGCACTCTATTGGTATGGGGAGGTTTTAGCCTGTTGAAGTAGTGCAGGTCTGTAAGCCTAACACTCTGGGAAACTGAGGCAGCAGAATCTCATGTTCAAGTCCTGAACTTAGTGAAACCCTGTCTTAAAAAAAAAAAGGCGGAGGAGGTTTCAAGTGTTACTGGCAAGAAGGAGGCAAAGGTTCTTTGCTGCACGGCGCCTGGGGCTTAGTTTGGAGGTCCAGCCCCTCGGCCAGGCAGGGCACAAGGGGGACAGGCCAGGACAGGCAGAGGCAGCCGCTCCGGGAGGTCCTCTGTCCAGCCTATAGCTGGGCCACTGGGGATGAGCTCAGGTTCTAGGCAGACTCAGCACTAATTCCAGAGGGGTCCTTTCTCTCCTCTGCAGTTTAATCTCGGAGAAAATTCCAACCAGAGTCCAAGGCCTGGAGGTCCAGCATCTCTGTCCTCAGACTCTGCATAAGTCTAAAAGACAGCAGGGACCCAGGAAACAGAAGGGACCTGGAAACAGCAATACTGCCTCGAGCCCCACTCGCTCCAAGCTGGACCCCGCTGCCACCCAAGGGCCACAGCGGTGCCTTGTTCCTGAGCATGCTGGACTTCCAGGCTGGCATCTGATGAGGCCTGGGAGCGTTTGGGGGTGGAGTCAAGCACACAAAACCAGAAAGTGGGGGGGCATCTGTGAGCTGTCCCCACTGTGAGGCCCCAGGCTGGTGAGCCAAAGGCAGGGCAAGACTGCCCCCTGCTGGGCATCAGCTCACACCACACTACACCCCACCCCCGGGTAGGCCCACTTCAGGAGCAGCCCTAAGAAGCCAACTTCATTTTTAAATCAACTTAATGCTACAAATTTAAAGAAAAAAAAAGTGGTGCCCAACTGAGCCCCTGAGGAACTCTAGCTCCCTGAGGGGGTGTGGAAGGCTTCTCAGACCCTCACCCTCGGTGCCCCTCTGTAGAAGGCACAGCCTTGAGCCAGCCATCCCAGGTGGGTGGTGGAAGAACCCTAATTCCCTGTCCCCAGCTGGGCCAGGGGGACCTGTGGGACGGCCAAGCCCCTGGAGTAGAGTGGAGCCAAAGACCTCCTCAGGTCCCCACAGGCCACACCGGCCCATCTCTGCATCAGCTGTGGAGGCCTGGCCCTTTCCTGTCGCCCCGTCAGCGACAGTGACAACATGAGTGGGAGGAAATGTGCCACCACGTTCCCAGTCCTTGGAGGTCTGTGTGAGAGCTGGTGAGGGAAACGAGGACCTTAAAGAGTCAGCCAGGGGGTCCCAGCACTCCGGGAGGCCGAGGCAGCAGGACTGCAAGTTCCAACCCCGCCTGGGCAATTCATCAAGAGCTGTCTCAAAACTTAAAAAGGGCTGAGGATATAGCTCAGTATGAAGGCCTCGGGTTCAAAAAAAAAAAAAAAAAATAGATCCTCTTCAACAACTGTGGCAAATAAAAAACCCTCCCAGGGAACCAGAAGGAATCAGCAGGTCCTGGGAATCCTTCCTGAGGCTCTCTGTATTCACTCCTCTGTCTACGTGGAACTGCCTCTGCCTCTGCCTTGCCTAGGTCTGGACGGAGAACTCGAAAGGAGCCTGTGGCAGCCATGACAGCTGCCTCCATATTCCTGCTTCCTTCGGGGTTTTTCCTCTGCTGACTCCCTGGAGATTTTACACTTTCCAGAGAGAGAGAGGGAAGGGATTCCTTCAAAGCAGGGCTCCTTAACGGACTGTTCCCGATTCTTTAGAAGCCTCAATTCTGCCTGCCCCAGGAGAGCTACTAGAACCCTCTCTGGGCTGACACCTTAGCTGTCAGCTATGTAGGCTGAGAGCCGGCAGAGATCTGAGGTCTTGGCGAGAATTACAAGTGTAATCAGCATTCCCGAAAACCAGACAACCCTTCGCAGACCCCATCCCCACCGCTGTGGGAGAACCAGTGAGTCGGCCTAGGCCTGACTGAGAAGTTTTGCTAGAAACTAGAGCACTCTCCCTGCTACAACTCAAGGAGGATAAACAAACAAAATTCAACCTGAAATAAATACAAAGGCATTAAGTGCTTCTTCAGAAGTCAAAAGGAGGTGGCAGGACCTTTCCCTGAACCTGGTCATCTGCAGCTACGGTCCTTCATGTGAGAAGTCAGAGGGCAGAAGGACGGGACCCAGCCCTTGATACCCTCCACACCCACATCCTCCACATCTCCCAGACACCTGCTGGCCGGGAGGCTGGGAAGGAGAGAAGACCGTCGTGCCCTGAGGGCGGTATCCTGTGTCCAGTGTCGGAATGCAGGGAGACGGCCTGTCAGTCTGTCTGTGAAGAGGTAGAGACAGGTACGGCGCTGCTGGGGGCAGACAAGGCTGCTCAATTAATCAGCAGATCCCCAAGGTCATAAGAGTCAAAGAGGTCACTGACGCCCTCACCGCCGTCCAGGCCCCAGAGGTAGTCGTCCTGGTCCAGGGGTGGGGAGAAGCTGATCAGAGGCGAGTTGTAGGCCAGCGAAGGGGACAGGAACTGGTCCTCAGTCTGCTGTAGAAGGGGGTGTGTCAGCTCCAGCATGTTGTCAGTGGCCTCCAAAGGGAGGAGGGACGGTGGTGGTGGCAGCGGTGGCGGAGACAGCGGCGGATCCTGCTGGAGGGGTGGTGCTGGCGTGGGAGACAAACAGAGAAAAGGTCATCCCTGGCCCTCGGCAGCTAGGACAGCTTTCCTTCTAGCCTGCTCACACCTAATGGTGCAGGGACGCCTTCCCTTCTCAGCACCACCCGGGAAACTCCTCTCACTTTCTCACTGTCTCTCTCTCTTCCCTCCAGGTGGTGCATCCTCTGAAGGATAAATATTACCTGGGTATGCTTGTGAATGCCTGTCGCCTCAGTATTTTAGGAGGCTGAGGCAGGAGGATCATTCAAGCCAAGCCTAAGTAACTTACTAAGATCCTGTCTCAAAACAAACAAGAGTTCAGTTCAGTGCAAAGGTCCTGGGTTCAATCCCTAGAACTACAAAATAAATAATAAATTGTTGAGGCACAAAAAGATAAAAAGGTAACCTGAAGAGTGGGAGAAAATATGATTTGCAAAACACAACAACAAAACACCTGATTCACAAATGGGAAAGGATTTGAATAGATACTTCTCCAAAAAAGATATGCAAATAGGCAGTGAGCTCAATGCCACCAATCAGGGTTATGCAAATCAAAACTACAATGACATAGCAACTCACACTCATATCCTGCTGCCTTCAAAAAACAAGAGCTGGCAAGGATGTAGAGAAATCAGAATCCTCGTGCATTACTCGTAGGGTTGTAAAGTGGTACATAACCACTATGGATAACAGTTCCCCTCAAAAGTCAAAAAGATGGAGGCTGGGCATGCAGCTCAGCGGTAGAGCTGCAGAAAGTCTGAGTTCAACCCCCAGCACATTTAAAATGGCCAGGCACGGTGGTGTATGCCTGAATTCCAGCTAGCTAGTCTTCAGGGAGACTGACAGGCCGTCTCCCTGCATTCCGACACTGGAGGCTGAGGAAGGAGGGTCACTGTAGTATGAGGTCAACCTCAGCTGCATAGTGAGATCCTATCTCAAAAAACAAATTAATTAATTAATAAAAAATAAAGAATGTAATGATCATATGAGCAGCAATTCCATTTCTCAGCATATACCCCAAAGAATTAAAAAAAAAAACAGAGTCTCACCAAACCATTTATACCCTGGTATTTATTTTTTTTTAATTTTTTATTTTTTTTAGGTTTTTTGAGACAGGGTCTCGCTTTGTAGTTCAGGCTGGCCCTGAGCTCAGCCTCCAACTCACATCACAGCAATCCTCCTGCCTCTGCCTCCTGATTGCTGGGATTACAGGCGTGAGCCACCAGGCGTGGCACTGTGGTATGTGGTACTGGTTGCTGCTGGGCGTGAGTCTCCACACCCAGTATTATGTGGTTACCGGGGATCGAACCCGGCTCCTTGTGCTTGCAAGACAGGCGCTGGAACCACTGAGCTAAATCCCCAGCCCATATACCCTGGTATTTATAGCATATTCATAACAGCTAAAATGTGGAAGCAACCCAAGTGCCCATCGACAGGCAAATGGACAAAGTGTGAATATATACAGTGGAACAGTATTCAGCCCTCAAAAGGAAGGAAAATCTGACATATGCTTTGCCAAGGTGGGATCTTGAGGACAGACACTAAGGGAAATAAGCCAATCACAAAAAGACAAACACTGTATGATTCCATTTATAAGAGACGGACTTATGGTGGATGAAGTGAGGTTGCCAGCACTATGAAAATACTAAACTGTACGCAAAAACTGTTGAAACGGTACATTTTATCTTGTATTTTACTATACACACAAAAATCGGAGAAGAAATATGTCTGACTTTAGGACCATTTCTAAAGACTGCCCTGTCTTATTGCTCTTTTTCATTGTAAATTTTCACTGAGGTTTGAGGAAATGTGTGTTTATTCGCCACTTCTCCGTCATTATTTATCCTTCAGCCATTTCAACCGGGGGGCCCATCTGCTTCCAGACACTGAACCAACGGCCTTGGGCCTCCCTCTCCAGCACCCTGCCCGCCTGCCGTCTGTGCAGGTCGGGACCCAGAGTGGTCCCCAACCCGCTCAGATGTTGCAGGGCAGAATGTGGCAGCACTCAGAGGTGACTGGATTGTCAAGACCTATTTCATCGAGCTAGTGAAATCCACTGGTGACTCCATAATATGAGGACTTTGACGGAAAGTGCTGGAAACCCAGGAGGCAGGGACCCTCTAGTGAAAATCAGTGGTCAGTGGGGACGGTGACGTCCACTTGTGACCCCAGCACTCCGGGGAGCTGAGGCAAGAGCACTGAAAGTGTAAGCCCCACCCTGGGCAGCTTAGTGGCTTATTAAGACTCTGTCTTCAAAAAAGGGGTCGCTTTCTGGGGATGTAGCTCTGTGTAAAGGCCTTGCGTTCAATGCCTAGTGCTGTCCAAATGGGGGAAAGGGAATCAGCTTCTCTGCACAGCACCTTCAGGCCCTTAGCAATGGAGCTATCTGAGTATGAACTGAAACCTCAGAGACAGACCTTTCCTGGTTTAGGTTGATTTCCTCAGGTGCTTTGCCACAGTGAAGGAAAGCTGAGGGACGCAGCTTCCCATGAGCAGATCTTTCTGGTTCTCCTCGTACCTCTGTGGCCACTTCCTCTTGGCTGGATCCTCTTTCTCTTTCCTGTTTCTAGGCCTCAAAAGCCCTCGGCTCCATCCTCCAACTCCTCGCTCCAGTGGCTACACTCTTAGGCAACCTCAGTTTCCCCTGCGGCTTTAAACCTCCCTTCGACCCCCGCTCCCCAGGGGACCCTTATGCCCAGATTCCCAGGCTCCAGCACTCTTCAGCTTCACTGCCCGGACAGCCACGGCGTAGGTCTCCCCCAAGCCTGCGCCTCCCCTCATTTTCCTCCATCACAGAGTCCCCACTCACACAGAGCCAAAATAACCAAGAATCACCCAGAATCATGCCCTCTCCCCTGGACCTACCCCAGCATCCCAGCCAGGAGTTGCTGTGAATACACAAGCTGCCCCGTTCCTCCTCCCGCCTGCTGCGTTCCTGGTCCCAGCCCTGTCCCCACCCCCCTGGCCACCACAGGAGCCTCCTTGCTGGTCAGCTTGCTTTGATCTTCACCCTTTCCACCCTGCGCTCTAACGTAAAAATCTTAATGGCTTTCCACCAGCTTGGGATAAAGTTTAGTGTCTGGCCGGGGCTGCCGGGGCCCAGTGTGATCTGGCCTCCGAATATCTTTTACCTTTCCTGCTTCCCTCACCATCCCCACTTTTCCTCAGCACGAGCTCATGTCCACTTGGTGGATGGTGATTTCCCACACAGGAACAAGGAAAGGGGCACTGGAAATTACTTGTCATCTAGTTCTTAGTGCTCAGAATCACAGTGTGAGTCCTTCCCGAAGCCCCCAACAAATATGCTTTGAAAAATATAACTAACTGTGAGACTGGGATTTAGCTCAGTGGTACCACACCGACCTTGGAAGCACAAGAGCCCAAGTTTTCTCCAGTATTGCAAGGTGGGCCTGCAGGTCTCCGCAGTCAATACGCACAGTGGTGCTCGACTGGGTGTGGCCTTGCCAGGCCCTGCGTCCCATCCCAGCGCGGCCTGCACAGAACCAAAACCCCACAGTCCCACATAGCAAAGGTCTCGGCAGCCGGGCTCTGCTCTGAGCTGAGGCTCTGTCCACTTCCTCAGACCCCCAGGGCCCCGAGGGAGGTAAAGCCTCTAATTCTATTTATAGATGAGGCAACAGAGGCCCAAACAGCCAATTAAAACCAGATCTTTTAAAAAATCTAATGTTTGGGGCCGGGGAGTTAGCTCAGTGGTTCTGGCACCAGTCTTGGAAGCGCAAGGAACCGGTTGGATCCCCCGGTAACCACATAACAATACTGGGCATGGAGACTCACCCCAGCAGCAATCAGTACCACATACCACAGTGCCGGGCGTGGTGGCTCACGCCTGTAATCCCAGCACTTGGGAGGTAGAGGCAGGATTGCTGTGATGTGAGTTTGAGGCTGAGCTCAGGGCCAGCCTAAACCACAAAGTGAGACCCTGTCTCAAAAAACCTTAAAAAAAAAAAAAAATCTAATGTTTGCAGCAAGGTGCAGCCATGGATGCCTGAAATTCCAGAACTCTGGGAGACTGAGACAGGAGAATCAGAAGTTTGAGTCCAGCTTGGACAATTTAGTGTCCTAAAATAAAAAATTTTCAAGGGCTGGGGTGTAGCTGAACGTGAAGACCGGGTTCAGTGCCCTTAAACAGGCTTGCACGAGGGCGCCACTCTCTGCCTGCTTGGCATGGCGCTGCGGACACAGGAAGAGCCCGGCTGGGGAATGAGGACTCTTGGACCCGCCCACAGCTCCTGTCGGCTGTGGACTCAGTGCCTGTTTTCTCACAAGGAAAAACCAGGATCAGCCTGGCAGACTCGCTGGAAGTAGCAACTGAGATACGGTGTGTAGAAATTCCTCCTGCAGGTTGGACCTTGCTCTTTACGGCCCCTGATCGAGTCCAGGGCCAACCTGCCCCTTGAAATTCTGAGTGTTCGCCACACTTTTGTGGCTGTTTCTCTGTACCCCCCTACACCAGGCTCTACACGGTCCAGTCCACTTCACATCAGCACTTTAAAAGCCATTCATGCTGTAGCATCTCCTGTAACCCATCCGACATTCATAGGGGAATTTTTTGCTTGTTTGTCTGCTGGTTGAAACAGAGTTTCACTACGATGCTCAGGTTGGCTTTGAACTCCTGGCAATCCTCCTGCCTCAGCTTCCTGGTGCTGGGGTTACAGGCATGTGCCACACCAAGCTGGACTCAGGTCTCGATCTGTCAAAATCTGGTAGCCCCTTCACCCTCACATAGTGGGGTCCATCACCCCCACCTGAGGACTCAGACAAGTGAAGGTGGTTCTAACTCGGAAGCGCTGCACCCATGTTGACAGAGAAGGCAGCGCAGGGGGAGGGGCCACAGGGTGGGGCACAGGTCTGGGATAGGAGATAGGCACTGGGGAGGTACCCAGAGACAGATGGCTGGCACAGGGAGAAGCCATAAACACAGGGCAGATCATGAGGAGAGCCGGGAGTCTAGGCTGTGGTCCCCTTTCTACCATCAACTTGCTGTGTGACCTTGGAGAAACCACCTGCCCTCTCTGGGCCTTTTGTTAATCTGTGTGTAAAATGAAGGGTTGAGTCAGATCGATACGCTTTTCTAAAAGGCCAGACAGGATTTTAGATTTTGTAGAACACTGAGTTGCTCCCTCCTCAACTCTTTCAAAGTGTAAAACATCCAGAAAACTTTTAGGCAAGTGTTACCCAAAAGGGGAGCAAAGGAAAGTGACTGAGCTGGGAGTGGCCCACGCCTGCCATCCCAGACCCTTGAGAGGTTGAGGCAGGAGGATCACAAGTTCAAGGCCAGCCTGGGCAACTTGTTGAGACTTATTACTTATAAAAAATAAAAGAGCCAATGATGTAGTTTGGTGTGAAGGTCCTGGGTTTCAATCCCCAGGATCATGGGGGAAAATTTTTTTTAAAAACCCCCCAAAACAGTAAAAACCACTCATGTCTAGCTCATGAGCCACATAAAAGCAGGCCGGCTTTGACCTCCCAGGGGAGTTGGCCAACTTTTGAGTAAAAGCGATGCTATCCGAGCCTGCATTCTGCACACGCCGCCGCCACCACACGCCTCCCTCAACCACTTCTAGCTCTGCCTTGATCTAAACACAAGGGTCCCACAGATGGAACCCTGTGCTAACAAAAAAGGAAGCGGGGACATGGCTGGCCACATGGCCCTGAGGATTCCTGCCAGTCTAAGCTGGGCACAGCCCAACAAGGGGCGAAAGCCACTCAGCATGTTTCTGCCCCTCTGGGCTCATGCCCTCCTTGTACACTGTCAGGCCTCCACTTGCCTCTTCCCTCCCTAGATCTCCCTGCGAGGCATCACCAGCTCTACCACCCACCTCTCACACGGGTGCCCCTTTCTTGATTTATTTTCTGCCCGTGGAGACAGTACTGGGCTAGGAGTGTGGACTCCATGTTCAAGACATAGCCCGGATGTGATGGTGGACACACACATAATCTCAGCATTCGGGGAGGCTGAGGCAGGGGGTTCACAAGTTTGAGGCCAGCCTGGGCTACCAAGAAAGACCTTGTCTCAAAATAAAAAATGTAAATGGGCCAGGGATGTAACTATGAGTTATACGAGATGAAAGTACTTGGTCCCTGGTTCAAGAAACTTGTTACTACTTTCCAAGAAAATTTCAAGCCTTCCTAAGAGCCACACACATCCCCCTTGCTGTGGGTTCACCGTGTGCGGGGCTGTGCCAACAGCAGCCGGCACGCAACAGCAGTCCTGGCAGCAGGAATGATAGTGGCCAGTGGCTACTGCCTCACTTATGAACACTAATCCCACAATAACCGAGGAGTTCGGTTATTAGCTACTGTGTATTCGGCTATTAGCTACTGTGTGTTTGAACACACAGCTGCGCTGCCTTCTCTGTCAACATGGGTGCAGCGCTTCCGAGTTAGAACCACCTTCACTTGTCTGAGTCCTCAGCTGGGGGTGATGGACCCCACTATGTGAGGGTGAAGGGGCTACCAGATCTTGACAGATCGAGACCTGATCGAGCTACTGTGTGGAATTCTGTGTGTCTGGTTATTAGCTACTGTGTATTCAGTTATTATTAGCTATTGTGCCCAACGTACAGATGAGGACGTGAGGCAAAGAGGTTATGGTCATCTGTCCAAGCACACACAGCTTTTTTTTTTTTTGAGACTGGGTGTCACTTTATAGTTCATGCTGGCCCTGAGCTCATTATGTAGCCTCGATGAGCCTCAAACTCACAGCAATCCTCCTATCTCTGCCTCTCGAGTGCTGGACTTACAGGCATGAGCCACTATGCTGGGCACTGTGGTATGTGGTACTGATTGCTGGTGGGTGTGAGTCACCACGCCTGGCTTTTGTTGTATGTGGTTACCGGGGATCGAACTTGGGACCTTGTGTTTACAAGGCAGACACTGAGCTAAATCCCCAGCTTACAAACAGCTGTTAAGAGGCAGAGCTGGGATCTCAATCCAGACCTTCCTCTGCCAAAAGACAGCATCAGCTCCTCAAGAAAACAGGTGCACTGTGCTTCTTTAGCTGCAAGAGCGGTGCACTCATTTGGTGAGACAATTACACCCTTAGGCACTGGGTAGGAAAGTGGCATCCAATAAAAAGTGCAGAAGGAAACTGAGGCCAGTTGCTCTCCCCACCTCCTGTCTCTACCTGAGGAGGTCGCGGGCTCGGTGACTACAGGGCCTGCGCTGGTGCTGGGTAGGGCGCAGTCAGGGCTGGGGCTGAGCGTGGAGGTGGAAGGGAGGGGCTCCTTAGCAGGGCTGTCGGGCTCCTGCACCTCCTCCGGGCACAGGTAGACTTCGATGGGCCCCTGGGTGCTCTTCAGATGTATCTGCAGGTTCTCCTGGGGAGAAAAGGAAGCCAGTCACTTTGCGGGCAGCTGGACGCTGACTCAGGGTGACTCTTGGGCAGACACAGGAAGCTGACGCTCTGCGCATGTGGAGGTCAGGTGCTGAGCCATCCCAGGCCTGCCTGCCGCTCAGCCTCTCAGCCCCTTCTCACAGGATCTCCTTTGGAGAACCACCCTCCCAGGACAGCTGACTCGAGGGGCTCAGGGCTCTGGATGGAATTATGGGAAGTGAGCCCCCTTCTGGGGCTTGGGGGAGCATAGCTGAGCTGGTATCACAAAGCTCTGCTTCCCACCTAGGAACAGCACAGAGAGAGGCATGGTGGGGATGGGGACAGAGATGGGGAACTTTAAGGCACAGCTTGGGCTCTTTGTCCCAGTCTCCACATTTCCCCCAGACTCTTCCCACGGTCACCTCCCTTCCTCTTGGACCTGGTTTTCTATTACCTGTAATCAGCAGACTTGGCCTTCCCACCCCTGCTGTTTCCCTACCATATCCCCACAGGGGACTACACACAAAGCCAGGCCTCCCGGCACTTGGCTGTTATCCTACCAGTCCGTGAAGCTAAAGTAGGAGGTTCACAAGTTCAAGCCCAGTCTGGGCCACTTAGTGATGTAAACCAACCTCAAACTAAAAAATAAAGGGGTTGGGGATGTAGCTCAGTGTGAAAGCCTTGGGTTTGATTCCCTTTCCTCCCTCTCCCTTTCAAAAAAGGACTGCACCTGGGCCATTCAGACACATGGTCTGTTCTGCATGCAGTGCTCCCCACAGAGAAACCCTGCTATCTTTTTCTTTCTGCAGTCCTGGGGTCAAATCCAGGGCCTTGAACATGCTAGGCAAGGGCAATGCCCATGTAGCTCTGGCTACATGCCCAGTCCTGTAATTAGTCTTGTCTTTTTTCTTTTTGGTGGTACTTGGAGATTAAATATTTTACACTGAGCTACATCCCTAACCCTTTTTATTTTTAACCTTAAAATGAGGTTTCGCTGAGTCATTAAGTTGTCTAGGCATAGTCTGAACTTGTGATCCTCCTGCCTTAGCCTCTGTTGCCCTTTCTAGCTTCTGTCATGGCTGCACCAGCTTGGAAGCTGCTAGTGTTGCTGGGGGCACAAGAATGGACCCTGGAATCCCAGTGGAACCACACCTGCCCGGCAAGCCCGAAGTCCTGAAGTCGATCCCCAGTAGCAAAATAAATAAATAAATAAATAAATAAATAAATAAATAAATAAATAAAAAGGACCGACAGCTTGGGGCTGTGCAGCGCCAGGAACGGAGTCAGCCATGCTGACGGGGCCCTTCTGGTCCTGCTCGGCAGCCCGCGCTCCCCTCTCACCTCCGCTTTGTCCGGTACTTCCAGTCTCGTCTGCGGAGGGGCCTTGACAGCTATCACCGTCTGCTCCTTGAAGTTGCCCACAGCACGGATGTCTTGGTACGTCACATAGGCCAGCGTAGGGGCAGAAGAGTCAAGGAAATTGACTGCTCAGAATCACAACTCCCAGTCAGGAGTGGTGGACAACACCCATAATCCTAACACTCGGGAGGCTGAGGCAGGAAGGCTGAAAGTTTGAGGCAAGGCTGGGGCACATAGGAAAACCCTGTCTCAAACCCCTCTCCCCAAAATATTAAACCTCCAGGCACCTCTCCTAAGCCTCTGAACATCACTTTCTCACTCGAGTGGGGCTCACAAATATCTAAAGACCGGAATCTGTTCTTTGGATATTATCAGCTGCTTTTGCCTCAGCAAATTGAAATATAAATCATTGTAATGCTTCCTTTTAATCAGCCATGTTAGCTTTTGCATAAAGACTAGGTCAATAGCTCTGAGAAGATAAGAAGATTTTAGGGGCTGAGTCTCAGCCAGGAGATTTAGCTCAGCGGTTCCAGCATCTGCCTGGCAAATGCAAAGTCCTGAGTTCGATTCCCAGTAACTACATACTGCAATGCCAAGCATGGTGGCTCATGCCTGTAATCCCAGCACTCAGGAGGCAGAGGCAGAAGGACTGCTATGACTTTGAGGCTGGCCTGGGCTACAATACTGAGTTTGGGGCCAGTCTAAACTATAAAGAGAGGCCCTGTCTGGAAAATAAAAAATATATAGTCTCAGTATATAGCTCCAACTGGCCTTGAACTCACCATGTGTCCCAGGCTGGTCTCAGATTTATACCAATCTTCCTGCCTCAGCCTCCTGAGTGCTGGGATTATAGGCATGTGCTACCACACAGGGCTAGAAAGATTTTTTTATATGTCCTTGTATTTCTCACAGTGTCTACAACCCTTCCAAAAACACAAGGTCAGATTCAAAAACCAATGAGACACGAAACCATTTGAAAAACATGAAAGAGCTTTAGTCCACTGAGCTCATTTCCACCTTAGGAACATAACCTAGGGTAATAGTAAAAATCGGAAAAGTTCTACATTAAAGATATCTTTGCTATGTTGCTTATAAAGAATGGAAATCTACAGTATCTAAACATCAGTTCTAGGTCTTATCACCAAAACAAGAGTATAGTCTGAAACTACTTTTTGTTTCTTTAGATTTTGAGAAGAATCAATCAATGTTGCCATCCTCCTGCATCAGCCTTTCATATAGAGTTGGGTTTTATGTGCTACCATGTCCAGCTCTTCAAGTCACCTTCAGTGTGAGATTCAACCCTATGAACTTGCTTCACTCAAAGAGGTGGCCAAATAATAGCAACTTTCTGTGAGTCCACCAAATGGATTGGAAAAATGTGCAATGACACAGAAATATCTACAGACAAGGTTATGTGGAGCAGGTGCACAATTATATGCAAATAACACATAAGGGTATGGTCAAGGAACAATAAGCTGGGTGTGGTGCTGCAAGCACCCTGGGATGATGAGGCAGGAGGGTTCCACAGTGTGCAACTTAGTGAGATCCTGTCTCAAAAAAAAAAAAAAAAATCTTTTTTAAATGGCTACAGATGTAGCTAAGCATAAAGCCCTGGGTTCAATCCCCGGTGCCACACCCACACGCAGAAAAGAACTGTGACTATGTTAAGCTTGCAGCTCCCTATTTGTTCCTTATTTCCTCCATTTTCCAGATTTAAAGAAACATACTAGCCAGGCATGGCAGTACATGTCCATAATCCCAGCTACTTGGGCAGCTGTGGCAGTTCAAGATCAGCCTGTCCAACAGTGACTTAGCGACAACCTGTTTCAAAATAAAAAACTTAAAAAGGACTAGGGACATAGCTCAGCACAAAGGCCCTGAGTTCAATCCCCAGTACCACTAAACAAATAAGTTTAAAGTATTCATCTTATTTTTAATAAATAGTGTTGCAAAGAATAGCCACAGAAGAGGGAAGAAACGGAGGTGCCCAGTCCCTGCCGGAAGTGTGGAATCCACTCTGAAAGATGAAAACCTGCCTCAGACCCTGCACCCCACCTGGCCCCCGCAAAGAGGATATCTCTTGTTGGCTGTATCCTCGGTCAGGTGCTTGAAGCTTAGAGAGCAGCTCTGGATGAGCTGGTCCAAGGCTTGCTCGGTGCTTGTCAGCTCCTTGAGTTCCTGTCCCAGCTGTTGCTGCTTCACAGGCCGGGTAGGGTCCTCAAACATTCCCCTGCCTCTGGGAACAGAGCAGCCCTGTACATCAGCGTCCATCCACATCCGGGGACCCTACACCCAGGACTGCGCAGGGCTGCACTGACAGGATGGGGGAACGCCCAGGAGCAAGCTAGTCATGTGGTCTGCTGTGATGATGTTGCACTCACAGGCTTGGGCAAGTCAGTGGGCCCTGCGGCCTAGCTCCTGGGGACCACCATGGACTGGAATTGAGGCTGGGTGCAGGGTCAGGGAGAAGAAACTAGTCAAAGCCCGAGCTCCACTTTTTTTCTTTTTTCAAGGATTTTTTTTGAGACAGGGTCACACTTTGTAGTTCAGACTGGCCCTGAGCTCAGCCTCAAACTCACATCACAGCAATCCTCCTGCCTCTGTCACAGCAATCCTCCTGCCTCTGCCTCCCGAGTGCTGGGATTACAGAAGTGAGCCACCACGCCCGGCACTGTGGTATGTGGTTACCAGGGATCGAACCTGGGTCCTTGCGCTTGCAAGACAGGCGCCGGAACCACTGAGCTAAATCCCCGGCCCCCGAGCTCCACTTTTAAAAGCTTTTGACTCAGTCCACCCCTAGCCCTCAGCCTCTCTCCAAGGGAAGAGGCTTCTGAGTGCCTTGGCTGGGAGAGATTTTCCTCAGCTGAGAGAGGATCTTGGGGTCCCTGACACACAGGAAACATCTGGGGTCATCTCAGGCCCTTAAACCTTCTAGAAATCACCTTCCACCCTGCCCTTCTCTTTGTGCTGTTAACGTTGCTCAAACACTTAGTCTTCTGCCCACTTCAGAGGCGTTACTCTGACCCAGCAGGGACACCTTCAGCTGCTCTTGATCCACCCACAGCCCCTGGGGCCACGGAGTGTGGCCTCGGCCCCTGACATGCGCTATAGCTCCCGGCTCCACACACAGCCCAGGTCCCCATCGGGCGCTGCGTTCGGCCCCCTCCCAGGCACTCACACCCACTGGATGTTGTTCTTGGACTTCTTGCGGATGAGCTGGATGCCCTCCAGGACATTGGTGATGTCATAGATGCGCCGCTTCTGCACATCCAGCACCTCAGCTGCCCGGTTCAGGTCCAGGACTCCATCCTCTGACTCGCTCAGGAGGTAAATGAACTTCTTGGTAAGCAGCCCCAGGGACGTGTCGTACCGAGTCTTCTCTCCGGGGGACTTGGGAGCTGGAGGAGGGGTTTCACTCAGGCTTAGGGAGGGTCACTCTGCATTGCCCTGGCCCACAGCACTTTGTACCACCCCCAGCACCCACATTTCTGTCTACAGAGAGCCACGAGGCAGGGGCCCCCACCACTGTCCTCCACATGGGCAAGCTGATACTTACAAGGAAAGTGACTTGCTAAAGACCTCTCACAGCCGGGGGCACCATCAGGAGAGGAAGTCAAGGCTTCTGACGCTTGATTCAGAGCACCTTTGCATCATAGCTCAGGGCAGACACCTCAACAACCCCTAAGCCTAGCAGGTCTTCCTGTGTGAAGCTCACTGTTCTCAGTACTTTAATACACGTACACATTTAATCCTGTCACACTTTGTAAGACAGGTGTGTATCGATTCCCATTCTTCAGATGAGGAAACAGAGGCACGGACAAATTAAGTAACTTGCTCAGCTCACTCATCTAGAAAGTGGCAAACGCAGAATTCAAACCCAGACAGTCTGACTCCACAGTCTTCCTTCTTTACCTTTACTCCATCTTGCCAGTCAGGAATTTGGATTTAGGGTAGAGAGAACTGACAGGCTTGGATCTGAGAACCTTTTGTAGATGCATAGTTAATCTCCCCCCAAGTATTATCTGAGAAGAATCAGTCATGAGAAAGCTCATGAAAAGATCCTTCTCAGTGAAGTTGATGTTGCAAGACCACATCTCAGCTGCAGCATCTTAAACCACAGGGGGACTTTTGCAATCAAGTGCCCCAGTAACCAGAGCTGTGTGACCTGACCTGTGTGCAGGTCACACAGCAAGTCAGTGGTCAAACTAGTTCCAGAACCCGGTTTAGAGAGTCTCAGATTTCTCCAGAAGGAATTCACTCAGAATTCCTTAACACGCAATGGTGTGTGTTTGGCACACGGTATTTTGTCACGTTTTGTGCACATGGCAGACATTACTAATTGATAGGTACACTCTTTCTCACTAATCCTGCTAAGCTTTAGAATTCTACAATGTAGTACTCTGGGCAGCCTCTACCAATCAACTTAAGAAGAAACCTTCCTGAACTAGATGTGCCTCATTTCACAGATGAGACAGTGAGGAGTCACAGGAGAGGAAAGACTGGTCAAGTGAGGCCAAAGCCCTGCCTGGACACCCGAATCCCCCCCAGTCACCTACCTTCCTCTTCAGGTGTGGGGAAACTAGCATTTCTCCAAATCAGTGGCTCAAATTCCTACTTTCACCCGAATATTGACTTCACTTTAGGAAGACTCCAGTTGGACCTCTGGATCTTCTTATTTTTTCTTTTTCTTTTGAGATAGAGTCTCATTACATAGCCCACGCTGGCCTCAAACCCACAGTCCCCCGGCCTCAGTTGCAGCTTTGGGTCTTACTGGATTTGGTGGGCTTGAGAGCCGGTGTAACAGAGACAGGAGCTGATTGGCTCCCCAGAAACCAGGACCTGCCCCATCGCAGAGATCATTTCTCAGACCACTGCTGTGAGAACAGCCTGGGTTAAGTCCTGCTTCCCCTTGATTCACTGTCAGCTGTCGGCAGGTGGGGGAGACCCTGAGTAGCCCGTGTTCCACCCTGGGCTGAATGCTCTTATAGAAAGGTCAGACTGAACTAAATATGAAAACTTTGTTTTTTGATGCTTATGTATTAGTATAATATATATATTATCTATATATTATATATATATATCTTTTTGGAAATATATAGATAATATATATATTTCCAAAAAGATATACAAAGCATATTCCTAGTTACTTTATCTCATTTAAACTCCTTCACAGTTTGAATTTTTTGGTTTGGTAGTTTTCAACAATTAAAAGAAGAAAACTAGCTGCAAGGGAGAAGGAACCCTCCTTCTACGCTGGTGAGAATGTAAACTCGTACAATCGCCATGGAAATCAGTAGGGAGAGTCTTCAAAATACTAAAACTAGAAATTCCATTTGACCCAGCTATTCCCTTTTTAAGTATCCTCCGGAGAGAGTGAAAGATATTACATTACAGCTAATTCCTGAAAGAGTTAAGCATGTGCATACTCATGCTATTAGCAACACAATTCGTAAGAGCTATGTCTTGGAAGCAGCCTGTGTCCAGCAACAGATGAGTGGATAAAGAAATGTGGCAATGGAGCCGGGAATTTAGCTCAGTGGTTTTGGCACCTGCCTGGCAAGTGCAAGAGCCCGGGTTCTATCCCCAATAACCACATACAACAATGCTGGGCTTGGGAGGCAGAGGCAGGAGGATTGCTGTGAGTTCAAGGCTGAGCTCAAGGACGGCCTGAACTACAAAGCGAGACCCTATCTCCAAAAAGAAAAAAAAAAAAAAAAGAAATGTGGCATTTATATACAATGAAGCACTGCTCTGCCATAAAGAGTAAATGAGTCATTTGTAGTAAAATATATACACATTGAGCTCCTAATGTTAAATGAAATAAATCAAGCTTAAATATTGCCTGGTTTTTCTTATACAAGAAACTCCAAGAATAAAGAACAGTACAAAAGTGGGCTTAGGTTGTGGGCAGATAGAGCTTCCTCAAATGAGATGGGGATCAAGCGAGGGAAGGGAGGAGCGGCAGAGGGGATGAGAAAAGGAATTAAAATGTGTTATGTATGTGTACCAACGCCACACGAGGAATGTAGTAAACATCTCGGACTGCAAACATATACTAATAAAAATTAAAAATAAAAAGAAAGAAAACTGGAGGCCCAGAGCGAGAGGTCGCCTGACTCGGAGGGTCTCTAGAGCTTTTGCTGGACGGAGGACAGAAGCAAGCCTCTTGGCGTCTCTCTGAATATGCAAACTTTAAAACATAGTAAAATTCCAGGGCCAAAGATTTAGCTCAGTGGCACCATCGCCTGCCCTGCAAGAATAAGTAAGGTTGTGAGTTTGATCCCTGGTACCTCAAACAAACAAACAAACAAAAAGAAGTAGGGCCAGGGATTTAGCTCAGTGGTTCCGGCGCCTGTCTTGCAAGTGCAAGGGCCTGGGTTCGATTCCCGGTAACCACATACAACAATACTGGATTTGGAGACTCACGCCCTCTAACAATCAGTACCACATACCACAGTGCCGAGCGTGGTGGCTCGTGCCTGTAATCCCAGCACTCGGGAGGCAGAGGCAGGAATGCTGTGAGTTCGAGGCTCGCCTGGGCTACATAGTAAACTCAGGGCCAGCCTGAACTACAAAATGAGACCCTGTCTCAAAAAAAAGTAAGCTCCTAAAGTAAACAGTGGTCACCATCCTTGGATGGGCGTGGAGCGTGGCGTGGGGGAGGCAGTGCAAGGACTGAGTATGAGTCACCATCAGAAGGGAGACCCTCCTATCTACAGGACAGGGCGGAGAGACAGGAGCCACAGGAAGCCTTAGTAAACCAGCAAGCATGGCCCACTTTCACTGTACCACTCCAGCCGCTGCCCTCTGTGCCTGCCCCACCTTCCCCCCAGGGGCCCCAGCAGAGGCCTACTTTTGAGGCTGGGAAGGCCCTCCACTCGGAAGCACTTCCCCTTGGGGGTCCGGAATTCAGGGACTGCAGGCCTCCCGATACTCTCCAGGTCCAGTTTCCTTTTGGCCTAGGAGACAGGGAAAGAGAGAAGGGGGTAGAGTGTGAGAATCAGTCCTTCTTCAGCCTTCTCCCCACGTGGGGACCAGACGTGAGGCCACCTGCAGCCACCACCTGTGCCTGTTTACCACCGTCCTGGTGAAGCATGGCCACACTTGCTAAGAAAATACCACAGTCTGAGAAGGGAATGTTCAGAGGGGCAAGCCCTGTTTTCTGGAGGGCAGGTGACATTCATCCCTGAGGTCCCGGCGCTGGAAGCCACCAAACCAAGGGAGGCCAAGGGCCCAGACTTCCTTGTCCCAGGCCAGGAGCTGCCTCTGCCCCTGCCTGTGTGCCCTGAAGGCACATCAGGAGGAAGGAGTTGGTAGGGCCTAAACCACATCAGGCGGGGGACCACAGCCTCGGAGCAGCAGCTGGTCCGGCAGACAGGGTGCCCATCACAGCCACACAGCTGGCCCTTATCAGAGCCAGCCCGGCACCCGCCCAGGCCCAGGGGACTTCCTGGCGTGGTGCCACTCCCCAGGGAGGTGCCCACACGGGAAGCAGAGCAAACACTCCCCACCCTCATGTTTGGGCTGTCATTCAAGGACCCAGAGCCCCCTGAATACACTATTTGCTGTTCTTTCTCCACAGAGGGGTAGACAATGAGTCCTCCCCCAGTGTCTAGGGACCAGCTGCTGAAGCCCCCGCTGCCCCTCCCCATTCCCGCCAAGCTTGGGAAACACCTGCTGGGGAAATCAAACCACAGACCCATCTGCTCCTCCCTGCCACCACCGCCACCGGCCCCAGAGGGCTAGAGCTATGCTGCGTGGTGCTGCACTGCGTGGAAGGGGCCTCCCTCCAGGTTAGAGCTGGGCAGGGCAGGGCCAGAGGACTGGGCTAGAACCCCAGGCTCACTGTGACCTCGGGAAATGCTGCACATCTAAGAACCTCAGTTTCCTCCGCTGTAAAATGAGGCGGAGCCACGGTGAGGATTCAAGAGGGCGCATCTGTAAAGTTCTCTAAGCCTGCGGCTCTGCACTAAGTATTCAGGAAATGCACAATACTGTCCCTAACATCCAATCTCGACATCCTCCTTCATGGCCCTCTTGAGCCACTGAGCCCATTTCCTTCCTCTTCTGTCTCCGTCGCCCGGACCCCCTGCCTTGGCTGAGAGGCCTATTTTAACACTGAGCGGTGAGGTCATGCTCCGTAGGGCTGAGCCGGCTAACTGCTGCTACCCGGCTAACTGCTGCTACCCGCAGCTGCGCTGACAGGTGGGGTAAGGGTGACGGCTCCTCCTGCTCGGCCCCCTCCCCCTCCTGCCTCCTCCAGCAGGTCTTCCTGGGCTGATTGGAGGAGCTCTGGTCTATCACTAAAAATAATACTCCTCTGGCTGAGGATGTGGCTCAGGGCCAGGGATTCGGCTCAGTGGCACAGCGCCTGCCTGGCAAATGCAAGGTCCTGAGTTTGATCCCCAGTACTGAGAAAAATAAAAGTAATCCACACAGCTCCCTGTTCATTCCTTTTAAACGTTTCCCATTTTACAACTGAAGGCATAGTGACAGGGTCAGCTTGGGCCTGTATCCATCCCGGTCAAGGCGGTTCACACCAAATCCTTATCCATCCTCCAAAGAATTGTCAAGGGCAGGGAGACAAAGAGAGACCAGGCCATGTGCTGCCTGAAGCAGAGGCGATGGTCCTGTGTCCCCAGGCCGACTTGCCTCTCCTGCCAGAGCCTCTCTGCCCGCAGAGCACAGCAGGCAGTGAGGACCTTGACCAGAATCCTCGGGCTGGGCCTCCTCACACTCTTGGCGTCCTGCAGTATCAGCCCCAGCAATCTCTCTTGCCAGAAGAGACATCGACTCAAGTTAGGACACACACCAAGGTCACACAGACAGACCAAGGCAGAGCCTGGGTTTGAACCCAAATCTGTCAGGTCTCCAGGCCACTTCCCAAGTTGCCTCACACATGGCCCCTGGCAGGATTTGCTGAGATGTGGGCCAAGGCCTGGCTAAGCCCAGCCTGTCCCCACCCACCACTTCTCACACACCTCTGCTCCCCAACATACCCCACCCTATGCTGCATTCCCAGGCCCCTTGGCAGCAAAGTGTCTCCCAGCCTCTCTGATACGTTCAGGCACAGCCCAGAGAAAAGTCAGCTAGGGGTGAGGACAACTCAGTGTTAAGGCACTTGCCTAGCACGCGCGCAGCCCTGGGTTTAGTCACCCTCACACACAAAAAAGAAGGAGGGCCGAAGATTTAGCTCAGTGGTTCCAGCACCTGCCTTGCAAGCACAAGGACCTGGGTTCGATCCCCGGTAACCACAATGCTGGGCGTGATCACTCACGCCCACCAGCAATCAGTACCACATACTACTGTGCCAGGCTTGGCGTAACCCCAGCACTCGGGAGGAAGAGGCAGGAGGATTACTGAGTTCGAGGCTGAGTTTGAGATCAACCTAGACTTCAAACTGAGACCCTGTCTCAAAAAAAAAAAAAAAAAAAAAGGCAGACGAGGGAGGAAGACCCATCCTTAGCTAGGATGACCCTGCAGAAGCAATGTGTCAGAGGACTAGTCCCAGGGAGGCTGAGCTCCGGTCCTGGGGTCAGATCAAGCCCGTTCTCAGCAGGCCCCCTTCAGAACTGGGTGAGCTGAGAGTCAGCTGACCTCTGAGCCGATTGTAACCCGGGACCAGCCCGCTCCACCTCCACGGAGGAGTCAGCGAGACGGTGCAGCAAAGCAGCGCACTGAGCTCCAGTGTGAGAGCTGTCCGCACAGGGGCAGCGGGCACCAGCACAGGCGGTGTTCAGAAGTGAGCGCAAAGAGACAGCAAGGAGCCCCGGAGAGCAAAGGCCGCGGCCACACCCGAGGCCGGCCTGGTGCTAACCTGGACCTGTATCGGCAGCCCCTTTGGCTCCCTTAGGATTCATCCTGCCCACTCCCAGCAGACAGGTGCCACTCCTTCCTGTGCAGACCTCCCTGGGCACAACCCCTTCCAGGCAGCGGGGTGAGGACACCGGGGCCACAGAAAGGGAAGTGACTTGCTCAAGATCACAAAGAGAAAGTGCAGGACAGAAGCCCAGGGAAGGAGTCTCACTTCATTTCCAGTGCTCAGCTGTACCACTTGGTAGCTGGGCATCCTACACTGGCTGCCTCGCCCTCAGCCTACACTTCCTCTTTTGAGCTGCCATGCAGAGATCAGAAGCATGTTTATTTTCTGCCTGGTACGGCTGTGCACACCCACAGTCCCACCACCCAGGAGCTGAGGCTGCAGAGTCATTAACATAGCAAGGCCCAGTCTCAGGCAAAGCATTTTTTGTTCTTACAGAAATCTAGGTAATACAGTCAAATTCAAGGAAAAGGAGAACCACTGTAGGATCCACTTGTCTTCACAGCTCTCTGCAGTGCTGACACGTAATAATGCGCTGTGTCTGGCCGGATGAGGGACTCAACACAAAGAAAGGACCTGCACAGGAGACCCCCAGTCTTTCCCAGAGGGTGGTAGCAAGAGCAGCCACGAGGGAGCAAGAAGACCTAGGTTCTAGCCTTTATTCTGCCATCAAAGTGGGGTACTATCCTGTAAAGTGCAGCTCCCCAACAAATCCTGCTCACCCTGTACTTTGCAGCTTGGCCACAAAGCAGGCGGTCACACCCAGGGTTGGGTTTGGAACTACTCCAGGTCACGCCCTTGTGAAATGAGTAAGCAAGGGCCGAGGGGCCGTGGCATCCAGGAGGCGCAGAAGACGGGGCTCTCGGGACTGGCAGCCTTTGGGGGTCTCATCTAAAGAGATCTCCCGTTTCTATCTGGTAACTCATGCAGGTGTCTTCACTTCTCTGCCCGGTCTCCTCATGAGCAAGGGGGCTCAACTGGGGCATCTCACCCAAGACAACAAATGTGAAGAGTGCCAAGCAGTGCCTGGCATAGGAGAAGCGCTCAGTAAGTGAGAGCCATCCTTGCTAAGACCACGGAGCCCCTCTGGGAGGGAGGTACAGACAGATGTCCTCAGGTTCCTCCGGGAGGGATGAAAGCAGTTCAACATGGCTGTTACAGCAACAGTCTGAGCGCAGCTGGCCAGAGGAGAGAGTAGACATGCCTGAACCCCCGCCCTGGAATACCAGGTTCTTAGGTCGGACAGGACTGGGAAAGACAAGGCTGCATAGAGAAGGCTGTCTTGGGGGCCAGCCCCCACCCCCATGACTTTGCAAAGATCATATCCTCTCTCTGACCTCAGTTTCTCCTGTAAACACGGAACTGTCACCTCCATCTACTTCACAGGCTACAAAAACATGCAGGCTGTAAAACGCTGAACATAAGACATCACAAGATAATAGCTCTCTTCAGTTACTTGATCTATAAAATGGGGATAATAGCATCCCTTCTTCCTACTCCTCTAGTTGAAATTAATGTGCAGGAAGGAACACTGGGAAGGTAACACAAAGTGTAGTTCCAATGCCAGGAACTGGGGCTCTGCCTACAGCAAGAGATGGCTGGGACTGGCGCCTGCTGGCTGGCACAGGTCTGGATGCCTCCAAGACCAAAGAAGTCATCTTGTCCTTGTTTCTGTACCCACAAATAAACCAACCCACAGACCCCAACTTCCCTCCTGAAGCCCGGTTCCAGATCCCAGGAATGGGAGCTGGAAGTGACAGCACCGTGCATTTTCTTTTTCTTTTTTTTTTGAGACAGAGTCTTGCTTTGTGGTTCAGGCTGGCCCCGAGCTCAGCCTCCAACTCACATCACAGCAATCCTCCTGCCTCTGCCTCCTGAGTGCTGGCATTACAGGTGTGAGCCACCACGCCCGGCACTGTGGTATGTGGTACTGGTTGCTGCTGGGTGTGAGTCTCCACGCCCAGTATTGTATGTGGTTGCTGAGGAATCGAACCCAGGCCCTTGCACTTGCAAGACAGGGGCCGGAACCACTGAGCTAACTCCCCTGACCCAGCACTATGCATTTTCAAGGAGAAGACACTGAGGCCCAGACTTGTCCACGCAGTACCTGAATTAGAGGCAGAACCAGAAACCTGGCTCCCCAACCTCCACCCTCATCTCTGCTCCCTCAGGTCCTTTCCCACTCCACCCCCACAATGAAGAGGTTTCGATACCCCAGAGCTCCAGGAATTCCACTCCCACGACACACACCCTGTGCTGCCACACACCCTGTGCTGCGGCCCAATGCCACCACACGCTGGGCCTTCCGTGGCCAAGGCCTGGGGGCCTGAGGAGGAAACAGCCCTCGGAGCAGGAGCCGGATGAGCTGTCCAAATTTGCATCCACTACTGACCCTCAGGAGGGAAGTGTGGTCCGGGGAAGGACAGAGCAGACATTTGGGGGAGCGTTGGCTGCATGAACAAGCTGGAGTCTGCGCAAGTCAGACTGGACTGTGAGGCCAGATCTATCCCCAGTTTAAAGTCCCCAGATTCCACGCCCTGTGCCTACACAGTAACAGGTACCCAGTTCTGCTTTCCGGATCGAACACTGTGCCCACGGTCACACGGGGCACCAGGGACTCCCAGTGCAGCACTTTTTACTCCGCTTCTGAGGACGGGTGACTTCATTAAACGTCTAAAATGACGAGGTCTTTTACTAGGTGCTAGGGGCAAGGGATTGTTTGGGAAACTGAAAGCTTGTCTTCTCCTCCCCAAAACTCTACTCCAACTCCCCTCCCTCCACCCGGAAAAGCACAGACGAGGGTCCCCATTACCGGCAGCCGGCCGCCCGGCGAGCAGCGCACAACTTGGTCGTCTGGTCCATGGGGGGTGGCGTCGAGGCAGGTGCCAGACGCTGCAGCTGGAGGCACCTTCTGCGGGAACAGCGAGGTGTAGTAGGTGGTGGTGGCTGGGCAGAGCTGGGGGCTGCTGAGGCCAAGCGGCCAAAGCTCAGTGGGGCTCAAAGCCGGCACCCCCTTGGGGGGCTGCACAACGGCTGGGGCCAGGGCCCGTGGCCCGCGCAGCATGGCGTCTGAGGCGACCCCCACCCAAGCTGGCCTGGGGCGCCCGCTGGCACTTGCGGGTTCTGGAGCTGCAGCGGCTCACGCGGCCCGCGGCATGGCGGCAGAGGCCCAGGGAAACCGCCAATGGACGCCGGCGGGGCACGGCCGGACCCTCCCCTCCTGGCCCGCGGCCGAGCCAAGCAGTGCTTGGAGATCACCGCTTGGAGATCGCCAGGCGGGCAGCGGCACAGCCAAGGGCTGTCCTTCCTGAGAACGGCCCGCGCCCCAGAGCCTGGGCGCCGGGATCCGACCCGGCCGATCTGGGAAGGGAGCCTGAAGCCTGCGAGTTTGGCAGAGACGCGACACGCTCGGACGGAGGAGGGGACCTCACGGCCCCAAGTCTCTCTCTCTCTCAGATCGATCTCTGGTTCCCGAGCCTTTCTCGGTTTCTTTTTTCTTTTCTCTCTCTTTTTTTTTTTTAAGCGCCAAACTACGTGCCGCGAAATTCAGATTTCCCGCGGAAAATGCTGAGCTCCGATTGGCTGCTGCAACAGGGACAGACTCCACCCCCCGGAAAGGACTTGCTATCGGAGCGACTATTGCGCCACTAGCTTTACTGCTTAAAGGGGCCGCAACCTGTGCCGTTTGTCTGCGAGAGAAGGTGGTTCCGGAACCAACTGTACAGAGTCCGCCAGAGCAGGTCACAGCGTACGGACGTATGAGCTCAGGCTCTCTGGGATTAGGAGAAAAAGTTTTGGCTCAGGAGTCAGCAGCTGAAGTTAGACGCTACAGTGGATAGCACCACAGCCTTTTGTTAAATTTGCACCGCTGCTCGGCTAGAGTATATGTATTTACATTCCATTTCCTGCTGAAATGAAAATCAGGATACTTGTACCCTTACTCCACAGAGGTCGAGGGACAGAGTTTAACATTTAATTCCTCTTCATAGGAAAAAACTAACATCTGCTAAATACCTGCTGTGTGCCAAACACCGTGTTACACCATAACGTGTTGTTTTATTGAATTTACTCCAACAGCCCTGGGAAGACGAAGGTAAAGTGGGAGAGTCTGACAAGGCGGGGTAACTTGGCCAAGGTCATACAGAGAGATTTGCCAGTTTGGAACTGGCAGTCGATCGGGACAGTCCAGTTCGGGAGGCCTGCACTGTTCCTGTAAAGACTCCTCCCGACTATCCTGAGTCGCTCCCTGTGCTGTCACTGTCGCTGTCGCTGGCACCGTGGGGCAAAGGGCGGAGGGCCGAGGTCCCTTCTGTCCAGTCACAGCCGTCCTCTCGATATTTGATATTTGATATTTCTCTACACGGTACTTTTGTCACAAGGGTCTCCTCTCCTTTAAAAACCTTCACGCTGATCATCCCTCAATTCCTCGTCGCTCCAACGGACAGAGGCTCTGGGGGAGGGGCTGAGTGAGACACTCCGCTGCCCAGAGCATGTTTGTGGATTGCTGTTGGATGCTGAGTGGCTTGTGCAGAGGCCGAGCCTGGACATTTAAATCCCTCCGAGCTGGCTTTGTCACCAACAGTTCTGCATTCGAATTCATTCCTCACTGTATGACCCTAGGCAAGTTTTTAAAATTCTCTGAGCCCTGGTTTTCTTATCCGTAATAACACTTACCTCATAGCCTCATTGGGAAATCTAATGAGATAATGCAAGTAAAGCTTTCAGCACAGATCCTGGATCAGAGGAGCCGCAGAGTTGGCAACTGTTGCTACATTTCTGACTTTATCTCCAGTACACAGACATGTCTCTGTATCTCACCGGTCCTTCAAGGCCTGGGTTAAACCTCGCCTCCTCCAGGAAGCCCTCCTGCCTCTGGCCGCTCTCAGCCACAGTGACTCTCCCCTCTCCTGACCCATAGTGTGTTCCACCTCAACCTCAAGGCCTTTCATTCCTTGTTTCGCAGTTGGGTTGTAAGCTCCTTAGGGGGTCTAGGTT
Source organism: Petromus typicus (assembly GCA_004026965.1). Taxonomy (NCBI): domain Eukaryota; kingdom Metazoa; phylum Chordata; class Mammalia; order Rodentia; family Petromuridae; genus Petromus; species Petromus typicus. The sequence continues at coordinate 5,431 of PVIR01009597.1, read as the reverse complement.
AGATTTCTCTTTGAATGTCCTTCAGAGCCTGACCTGGGACATGGTTTCCTCGTCTGCCTGTCCATCAAAGAACAACAGAAGTGAATGAGGTCTGAAATTGAAGGTCAGCGGGCCCCCGAATAAATCCTGCTCTCTACTTCCTAGCTGGGCAGTGCTGGACCACAGCTTGTCCACCTCTCAGCCTCATTTCCTCACCCACCAAGTACAGACCGTGCTATTCCTGGGCCTGCTTCCCAGGGCTTCCGAGATAGCATGATGGTCCCAGGGGTGATGGTCGGTAGTATGTACTGAGAACCTACAACTAGTATTTCTCCTGCCGGGCTCCAAGCATCTTCTGTGATCCTCACAACCCACCTCTGACACAGACACTATGATTATCCCCATTTTACAGATGAGGGAATCTGGAAAGAATTGTAGCAGAGCAGGTTTGGGAAAAGAAGCAAGGCCCCAGGGCCAGGGAGGGAGATGGGGGTGGCAGGGTGGAGCTGGGAGGAAAGAAGGGAGCCAGCGAGGGGGCTGAGAGCCAGCTCTCTGCGGTTGAGTTTCGGGCAGCTGGGGCTGGCTTTGGAGTTTCACTGCCTGGGAACCGACAAATTCCTGCAAGAGGTGTGGGGTGCAGAGCTGCAGCTGATCTCCCTGCGCCCAACTTCCAGTCCTTGAATTCATTCCTAGTGCTGTGATCTTGGTCAGGTCTACTCTCTGAGCCTCAATGCACTCATCTTGGAAATAGGGATGGCAAAAGTGACTTCTCCGTGTGCTGCAAAGACTCTAAGTGTTGGATTTAAGGTCCTTGGAAGGGTGCCGGGCACACGGGAGTAGTGGGTATGACACTAAGCTGTGCATTGTTTTGTTGAAACCTCCAAACTACATTGTCAGAGAGAAAACAACTTGGACAGATAAAAAAAAAAAAAAAAAACTGCAGCTGACATATATAAAGGGATTTGATTGAATGCTGGCTGGAGATGGGATGAGGATTTGAACTCAGACCTTCCTCTCCCAGGGAACCGAGATCTGGATAACGAGCCCCAGGGCTCCTGTTCTGCCAGTGAGTTAAGGGTTCCAGGGCTGTGGACACTTGGAAGGCGTGGGATGCCCGACTAACTCATCAGTTAGGAGTTTCCAGGAGGGGAAACTGAGGCACTTGCCTGAGGCTACAGAGCTGGTGAGGGAGGAAGCCCCTGTCCCAGCCAAGCCCACACAGCCCTGCAAAGTCCCCAGCACTAAGCAAAGGTCCATCCTCTGAGCCCCACCACATCTTCTGGAAAATGCTTCAACTGTTCTCTGCTCAGAGCCCTGTTCATCAGGATTCACGCCTCGATACTTGCTTCCTGTTCTGAGGTTCTCACTGTCCAGATAAAAATCATCTGTCCAGGTGACCCCCAGACCATAGAGAAGCCAGGTCCGAGGTGTGGAGAAGCAGCCAGGCCGGGTAGCATCATCCACTGCTAACCTCCGCACTCTGAGAGGCTGAGCCCACTCTTCCCCGCTACCAGTGAGTGAATAGAAGCAAGAGGATCTCCAATTTGAGCCCAGCTGGGGCAACTTAGTGACTTCCTGAGCCTCTGTCTGAAAATAAAAAATTAAAAAAAGGCTGATGATATAGCTCAGTGTGAAGGATTGAACCAAGGAGTTCAGTCCCCAGTACTTCAAAAGAAGAAGGTGGATCTCTGCCCATCTTTGAACTTCTTCCATGGTAAACATGTGTTACTTTGGTAATGGGAGAGTGAAAGGGTTTAAAGGGCTGGGATGTTTCTTGGTGGCAGAGCACTTGTCTGGCATGCACAGGCCCTGGGGAAGGACTTTGATTCTATCCTCAGCACTCAAAGCAAAGAAGGAGGAGGAAGAGGGAAAGAAGGAAGGAGTTGTTGCTTCAGGAAAGCTTTGCTGATGATGATAACACTTACTGGAAAATTGTTGTAATGAGGGGTTTATGGGTTTTCCCACAGTGACTGACACAGAAAAGACTATATGAATGTTTGATAAATACAAGACTCCCAAGCCCTGACAGTCCTTCCGCTGTGCTTGTGAGTGTGCTGGTACCATTCTGAGCCTCAGTTTCTTCACCTGTGAAATGGGCCATCATGGCTGTCCCCTAGGGCGGCAGTGTAGAAGTAAGCCTGGGATGATAGGAATGTGCCATGCGTGTGTGTGTACATACATGTGTTTAGTAAAATTGATTGAGAAATCCAAGGATTTAGCTCTGTGGTTCTGGTGCCTGTTGTGTAAGCGCAAGGCCACAAGTTCAATCCCCAGAGGGACAGCTCTCCAGAGAAGAGATATAGAGGCCAATTAGCAAAGTGTGACTCATTAGAGAAAGGATAAAGCCACTAGGATACCACGTCACGATCGCCGGAATGGCTGTAATAGAAGAAAATGGACACTGACAAGCCGTGGCCAGGATACGGAGACACTAGACCCCTCATGTATAGCTAGTGGGCTGCAACTGCTCTGGAAAACCATCTGGTAGTTTCTCCAAAGTCAGGTCTCACAGTTACTCATGACTTTGCAGTTCTATCTCTCGATATATAGCCAAGAAAGTGAAAACATGTCCACACAAAAATGTGTACTTAAATTTCATAACAGCATTTATTGCTAAAAATAAAGTAGAACGAACCCAAACGCCCATCAACTAATGAGCAGGTAAACAAAACAAACCAAACAAATAAACAAAATATATACATATGAAAAATAATATAGTGGAGGACTGCGAATTTAGCTCAGAGGTTCTAGCACAAGGCCCTGAGTTCAATCCCCAGTACCCCCAAAAATATTATTTCGTGGAATATCACTCAGTAATAAAAAGGACAGTATTGATCCATAATACAACATACAGAAAACTTGACAGAAGCTAGCTGGATGTGGTGGCACATGCCTGTAATCCAGCACTTCGGGAGGCTGAGGCAGGAAGATCACAAGCCGGAACAACTTAATGAATTATCAGGGGCCTGTCTCAGTATAAAAGAAGGGCTAAGGATTTGGCTCATTGTGAAGGCCCTGAGTTCCATCCCTAGGGATGGGCAAAGAAAAAGAAAGTATTATGCTAAATTCATGAAACCAGACTGGAAGGGCACCCTTGAAGGTATCTGCGCTCATTATGGGGGGAGGGGGGCGGTTTTAGACTCATTCTGTAGACTGGAAAGGGAGGCTCGGAGAAGACAACTGCCACTGTGCCCGCCTCTACGACTCTGGGCCGGTGACCTCATCTCTTTGATTTGTTTTTGTTGTTGTTTGGGGGTTTTGTAGCTTGGTGAAGACAGCTCCAGGGATGTGTCCCTCCCTCCTCTGCCCGGCCCACGCCCGCCTTTGAATGGGAGCGGCCGTGGTTGGAAGGAGAAGCCCGCCACCTAGAGGTGAAGTCTGGCACCGCCCGAGGCGAGGCTGTGGGCGTCTTCTGGAGGTGCTGACCCCTGCGGGTTTGGGGAGGAGACAAAGATATGAAGGCTGCGACCCTGCTGGGCATGTTGGGGCCACCAGTTTGGCCAGATCCCTTCCAGATGTTTCCAGATCCTGGAGATGGTTTTCACAGATGTTGGGTCCTGCGGAGGTAGGAAGGGAGTCATCGCGTTCAGGAGCAGTGGAATTGTCCAAAGCAGTTTGAGGAAGCACCACCTATAATTCCTGGAATTATCAGTTTGTTCCCTGCTGTTCTCTAAGGTTCTCCTTAAAACGAACACCAGACCTTGTCATTCTAAGCTGAAGGTCTGGCCAGGGGCGCCCTGCCAGGGCCTGGCTGTCCCTACCACCCAGCACCCCTGACCTTTAGCCTCTTCACAGGGGCCGCAGCCCTGACCACATTTGTTTTCCTCCTCCCCCTCTGACCTCCCTACTTCCCTTTTGCCTGTGATGTTCTCTGCTTGAGACATCTCCCTCCACCTCCCTGTTCTCAGACCAATTCCTTCCTTTGTTTACATCAGATAAACAAACCAGTGAGAAAGCCACGCAGCCTGTATCCACACATCATCTCGCAGAACCCTCAACAGAAAGCACAGGGTCGGTTTTTGTGTGTTTGCTGCAGTGCTGAAGGCTGAACGCAGGGCCTCCAGTGTGTTCCGCAAGTGCTATGCCCCTGAGCTACATCCTCAGCCCAGAATGCGCGCATCTTAACTCTTCAGACAGACAGGATTGAAACATTGGAGTGGAGGTCAAGGCTGGGGATTTAGCTCAGTGCTTCTGGCGCCTGCCTTGCAAGTGCAAGGTCGCTAGTTTGATCCCTGGTAACCACATACAACAATGCCAGGTGTGGTGACTCATGCCCACCAGCAATCAGTACCACATACCACAGTGCTGGGCGTGGTGGCTCACTCCTTTAACCCCAGTACACAGGAGACCAAGGAAGGAAGATTGCTGTAAATTCGAGGCTCACCTGGGCTACATAGTGAACTCAGGGCGAGCCTAAATAAACTACAAAGCAAGACCCAGTCTCAAAAATAAATAAATAAATAAATAGATAAGAGTTGAGGTAAAAACAGACTTGCTGGTGGTCCGAGCTACACAGCAAGCTGAAGTGAGGATTACTTGACTCAGTAGAATTGGAGACGGATCTCAAAGGGGGGCGGCACGCCAGGGCTGGAAGCATAACTCAGGGGTGGTGCACCTCCATAGCATTTGTTCCTCTTGCTCTTCCCCCGTGGGTTTGATCCCCAGCACACCCCCAAAACAATCTGAACCAACGACTAGCATGGAAAAATAAGACTCAGAACTCTGGAAATAAACAAGACACCCAGTCTTTGGAATCCAGGTGGTGGTGGCCACAGGATGGGCGGTACTGGCTTTTAGCATCGATCTTTCCAAGGCCGGCCCTGACCCCTGCTCCTCACCTCCTGTTAGCAATCCCAGTCTGTCATCAGCTCACATCAGACCGGCAGCTGTTTTTACGTTCTGGGCTCCCAATAGCCTAACTGTTCTTCCTCCTCCTTATCTTCATGTGACGATATCCAGCCCAGTACCCACTGCAGTGAAGACACACAGAACTGCTTGTTGATCTCCATAAAAAGGATTGTGGAATGGTTAAAAAGTCACTTACAATCTCCTGAGAGACTCTGGACACTGTCAGAGTCTTTGTTACTCTTTGGGAAGAGAAATGTTGTCAGGGGCCCCAGGAAGCCAAAGGTCATCACAGGTACCTTCTTCTCTGGGCCTCTGGAGGCAGAACTAATTCCTTACTTTCTAAAGCATCTCCCTCCCCTTCCAACCCACCCATGGTCTTTTCTTCCCCACAAGTAGATAAAAAGTGATGCCAAGAGCACGGAGACTTAGCCCAGTGCTTCTAGCGCCTGCCTTGCAAGTGCAAGGGCCTGGCTTTGATCCACAGTAACTACATACAACAATGGCAGCATGGTGACTCACACCCATCAGTAATCAGAACCACATAGCACAGTGTCGGGTGTGGTGGCTCATGCCTGTAATCCCAGGATTCGGGAGGCAGAGGCAG